>CM077148.1:143838467-143927703 GCA_039583875.1 Platanthera guangdongensis
GACCCAAATTTAGTAATAGGGTGTTCCAACAGAGTCAGAAAATGATAAATCTGTTGGAGGTCGTACATGATGTTGGCAGTGCCACCGGTGCGATGCTCTTCTAAAATGATAAATATGTTGGAGGTCGTACACGATGTTGGCGGTGCCACCGGTGCGATGCTCTGAGGGCTGTGACGATGTGTGATGGTATTATCCCTGCACGGTTTTCTCTTTTGTTTTCTGATGAGCTGATCAGACTCTTTAATTTGAATAAGATTAATAATCTGGAAAATGAATGTTATTTGTCTGTGGTGAGTTTGATTTTTGTCCGTCTCCACTTATCTTTTGGCGGGCTCTTTTCCGATTGATTTCTATTGCGTAGTTATGGCTAGTTTTGTTTAATCTGACCCTTGCAGCTACTGTTTCCCTCCGGTCTCGCGGAGGTTTGCTTACTTTCCTGTTTTCTTCGTCGCTTGTAACTTGTTTCTGAAGTGTTCTTTCTTTGAATTCCTCAGGTTCTGGACTATAGCAGGTGCTAGTGCGGAGCTGCATCAGATGTCGTTTTCTGACCCTCTTGGGGTAGGGTTTTCTTTGAACTTGCCGACCCATGGGTTCGTGTCAGGTGTTGACACCCATGGTGCCGCTTTGTTAGACTTTCTGCTACTTTGCTGATGTTACTATTTGTTTACTTTTGGACACTTGCTCTGGAATGATTAGTTATGGGTTGGCTTGGGAGCCCCTTGCTTAGATATGCTAAGGCAGTTGGAGCATTGCATACCATGATTTGAAATGTTAATCTCATTACTTTCTGCGCATGATAAATCTACTTTTATGTACTGTAAATCTAGACGTTTGATACTGCATGGTGCACCTCACTTGGTCTTCACGAGCATTTAGGTCACCAAATGAATATATAAGTATTTTTTCCACTGCGTAAAACTATATTTTCAAACTGTGGACTAGTTGATCCACCTAGCCGAGGGACATGGCTTTGCATATTGTGCATAAATTATATTTGGATCACATTGAGTTTAAAAAAAATGATTTCTATAAGTTGCGAGAGACGATGAGTTCCCTTAACGTCAGTAGATGTCCCCTATGTGATGTGGCATCACAATGCGTAGTTCCCCTACTCTGATAGTATTTTAAATGCTGGGAAAATGCGGGTTGTGACAGTTCCTCCGGAGGCAGCATCGATCATGGCTCGGTGGTGGGGATCAATATCAAAGTAGAAACTTTCGACGAGATTCCACGTTTGGAATCCATGATTAGGGCACTTCCTCAGCAGCTCATTAAAACGCTCCCAAACTTCGGCTAAACTTTCTTGATCGGCTTGCCGGAAGTTGGCTATTGCGCGCCTCATGCTCACGATCCGATCCACCGAATGGAACTTAGCTAGGAATTTTGTAGTCAAAGCCTCCCAGGTGGGGGCTGTTCCAGGTTGGAGGGAGTGAAGCCATGTCTTGGCTTTGTCCCTTAATGAAAAAGGGAAGAGGCGGAGCTTGACTGTTTCATCTGGGATTCCAGCGTAGCGGAACGTGGCGCAGATTTCGGAGAATTCTGTAAGGTGAAGATGGGCGTCTTCAGTGGCCATTCAGGAGAACTGAGCGTTGTTCCGAATGATATTCAGAATAGCTGGTTTAATCTCGAATTGAGGATTGGTGATAGCAGGTCCGAAACATGGGTATATGCTCCCGACAGTAGGTGTAGTATAATCCCTCATGGTGCGAACCTGGGGAGGATTCACTTCATTTTCGTCGTCATTTCTGTCGACATGAGGTATCCCTCCAACTCGGATGCCTGCATCAATATTCAGCTGGTCTCCCATTGGGGCAAAAATGGTGACTGTGGCACGTCTTCGTGCTAGGAGAGTACGTTCAATCTCTGGGTCGTAGGCGACAAAATCTCTTGTAGCTCGGCTGTGCATTCACTGTGGCAAACACTACACACTAGAAGGAAACAGCAGTCAAAACAAAACAGTACTAACTCTTATAACAATATTGGAAGTCATCCGAAGTCGCTCTACAGTTGCATTCCCCGGCAACGGCGCCAAAAACTTGATGCGTGTAATTCGGCAAGCGCACCGGTCGCACAAGTAATAAAGTTTTGGGAATAAATCCCCGAGTGTCGGTCTCTTGAGGAATGCAATTAGCGTAGAACGGCAACAGTACCGAGAATATCGTTATGAGAGTTAAAAATAGAACAAAAAGGAAATAGCGGACTAGGGAGACTGTGGATGTTTGATCTACTGAACTAGTAAAAGCTATGCGGGTCGAAGGCACCACTTCGCAAAGTGGAGTTGGTTTGTCGGCCGCGATGTCGAACTTCATTTGGGCGAGTTGAAGGGAAGCTAATGGATTGTAGTGTTCTTGTGTGGAGTACAATCGGACAAGGCACGGGAATGAAGTGGATGTGGGGTGAGCGAGGCGCATTCACAGACAAAACTCACAAGAATAAGAAGATACTAACATTCCATTAACTATAAAATAAACTTGATGTTCAGGGATGGAAATGTTCATTACACTGCTCAAAACGTTCATAACACAGAGGAAGGGGAAGAGGAGTAAACCAAAAGAGAATGAAGATCCACCGCGGGTCGTGGCCGGAGTAGCGAGTTGTCAATCCGCTTCCGGGCTCAGTCCAAGGAGGCTTCCGGTACCAACGATCTGTCACCTCGAAGGCCTTTAAGTCCGTTCTCTAGGTTATCTACTTCACCAACTCTGTAGGAAAGCTTGGAGTTGAAGTCATCAATGGTCGAGGGCTTCGCCGGAGTGTTGGAAAGCTTCGGGGTAGTTGGAAATGGCCTCCCGACGAAGGTGGAAGTGATGGAGCAGCTGGAGAAGTGAAATGGCGATTCTCACGCACTCTCCGATCGCAGCAAATGACAGGCGTTGACCTAAAACACGGAGCAGGGCCTTATATACGGAGGCAGTAGAAGCAGTGTGCACGATCAGTGGCGCACGACCAGTGGTCGTGCGCACTGTAGGTCGATGATCGTGCGGCTTTTCCAAATAAACCTGCAACCTGGACAAGAAGCATCATCATATATGCGCACGAGCAGTGGCGCATGACCAGTGGTCGTGCGCACTACGGCCAGTGCTCGTGCGATTACCGAGACAGGGTTATGAAAAAGGGGGTGTAATGCGCACGAACAGTGACGCACGACCAGTGGTCGTGCGCAGTAAGTCCAGTGGTCGTGCGCAGTATTCCTGCATCGTCGGAGTCTCCCGAGCAGTTCCGGAGCATGCACACGACCACTGTACCAGCAGAAGGGGCAGAAAGGCCACCAGAATGTGCACACCACATCCCCGAGATAGGGCTAAAGAATAACAACAAAATAGAAACACAGAAAGCGCACAGAAGCGGGCCTATAGTGCACTTAATCGTGAAATAGGTACATAAGCACAAATAAGCAATAAAGGCTCTCAAGTGTAGTGCTAAGACGATAAAACTAGCCCGGATGAGTCCAAAAATCAGTGTAAAATATGGACTCATCAACAAGACACATAGGAGAGTCTGTCCTCAAGCATAGAAAGTTTAAACAATAAACATTTGCACTCCTAGTGCCTGTCAAGATGACCTCTTGGTCACTTGACCTTTTAATTTGGCACTCGTCCTTGTGTAATACAATGACAAAGCCAAGATCACATATGAAAGTGATCTGTTAGATCAGAAATACTCTAGAGGGGGTGAATAGAGTATTTAGAGTTTTATAAAATTTTCTGTGGGAAAATGCAGATTAGTCCTAGTGCTGTAAGAAATAGATTAAAAGGTAAAACATAGAAACTAACTAATAATCACAGCCACAACCAGAAACAAAATAAAGGGCAACCAGACGACACAAGAAATTCATAGTGGTTCCCCAACCTGGGTACATCCACTCTTCTACCACCCTGGTAGGAATCCACTTAGGTTTTTGATCTGGTGCCTGACACCAATGAGTTTTTGATCAGGTGCTCCAAAACCAAATTCCCATGTCTTTTGAACAGCTGACTTGTAACCAGGAATCAACTTTGAAGGGAGATGACAACCCTTTACATAGTGGGGGTGAGAGAGTTGATTATGTCTTCTCTGTCAACAATCAGAGAGAAGACTTCTGGATATTGATGGTAGCAAATGGCTCCCCCTGAGATATTGAATGGTTCAGGGAAATATGGAAGACTTGCTGCACGTTCATAGGCCTTCAAGCTTTTAGCCTTTATCTATAGGATCATCTTGACAGATTTGACAGTTGTTATCTTTGGAAGTCCTGGAGTGTTGAAGTAAGATGACTCTTGATTTTGTATGATTGTTCTTCTTCTTCTGCGAGCAGATGTTCTTTTTGTATCAGAGCTTTTATGAAAGGATCAGAGAAGCTGTTGAAGACAGACTGTTTGAAAATCTCTGTGTCTATGTATGCTGTCTCTGTAATTTTTCTGGTGCTCTGATTATTCTTTCTTTCTTTCGTCTCCTATGATTTTAGGAAAGAGAGAAAAATCTCTTTTATATTTAGTGAGGGAATTCGAAATTTGAATCCTTCTACGGCAATCAATGCTGCCGGTCCTTGAAAATAAACTGCATTGATTCCTTTCCCCAACTGTCCCTTGGAAAAATAGAAAACAATAATTCTGATGAAAGCCGTGATTAATGTACCTCCCAACAATAATATTCAGAGAATAGTTTCTCATTAATCGTTCAGAAATTTTTGTCATAGACTGGGGACAGAAGGAATAAGTGCTATGTCTGGAATCGTCGAACAGATGACAGAATTCGTCGAGCTGAGTCCACAATTCGTCGAGCTGAGTTACTGTGTTCGTCGATCAGATAACTTCTGTTCGTCGAGCTGAGTTCCAAGATTGTCGATCTGATAACAGAACTGTATGCTTCAGAAACTTTGCCTTTCCTGCATCTGAAGTACATCGAGATGGTAACTGTATTCGTCTACTGGAGTTCAGCAACTTTTCTGGACTTAAAAATATTCAAAGTTGTATCTGAAATGAAAGTTAAAGTCTCCAGAATTCGTCGACCTAAGATTTGATTTCGTCGAGCTGAGTTTCTGGAGTTGTCAAATATTCTGTGTCGACACAATTACTCCTGGTGTCGACACAGGTGGTGTCGACTGATATCCTGTGTGTCAATACAAGTCTTCTGTGTGGTGTCGATACAACCTCTCCAAAGTGTCGACTGATGATTTGGGTGTCGACACAATTTCTTCTAGTGTCGACTCTGTTGGTGTCGGGGGGGGTGGGGGGTGTGAAAAAAAAAAAACATATACTCTGTGTGTCGACACAAATCTTCTGGTTCTAAGTTGTTGAAGTAGATAATCCAGAATTTGTCGGGCAGAGAACTGAGTTCATCGAGCTTAGACTAGAGATCATAGTCTTGATAGAATACTATAGTAGTCCAAAGATTTGTCGACCAAAGAATAGATTTCGTCGAGCTGAGAACTAAGTTCGTTGACAAAAGTCTGATACGAAGGACTTAGAATATCTTGATGTTTTCTGAACTTGAAGTGTTGTTGTAGTGTCCAAGTTTTCGTCGACCTGAGTACCAAGTTTGTCGAGCTCAACTCAGAGAATTTACTCTGAGATCATTGAGATGAGCACGTCTATAGTCGACCTGAGTTCGACGAACGTCGAACTCACTTTACAGAGTCTTGAATTATTCTAAGTCTTGAGTCTCTGGCAGACTTGTTGATAGCTGGTACATGTGATGTTGACTCTAAAGACTTTGCCTAGACTCTAGGACACAATTATGACCATGGGTATACATTGTGGGTCATATTATCATAACATAGCGAACCTAGCCCAAATCTTACTAGGGATCCAACAATCTCTCCCTATTTGGGTGAGGTCACTAATTAAAGACTCAAATCAAAATTAAAAAATAAACAAAGCAAAAAAGGCATATATCTGGCAGAGATCAATAACACATATAGCAGATATATATATATATATATATATACATAAGCTTTGTTCAGATTATAGAGCAGTTGTAAATAATTGTAGAAAACAAAGGAGTTCAAAATTTTACTTCTTCTGTTTCTTTTCCTTTGGCATTTCTTTCTTGCTCTTCTCTCCAGAATTTGTAAATACAATCTCTCTTTTGGGATCTGAAGCTTGCACTTTTGTCATAGTCATATCAGCAGCCCCTATAATCCTCAAAGAAGTGGCTCTAGGGACAACTGCTTCTAGGTGCAACTTCATGTAGTCATCCACATTGAAAATCTTGTTAGCTTTATCAAATCTCTTAAGTTCCTCTTTCCTGTACTTTGCATGGTTGTATATTCAGAGGAATCCTTTCCCTCAGCTTTGGCCTTGTTAATCAGAGAAAGGCCTACAAGTTCCTGGAATCTGGCCATTCTAGCAGTAGTAGCAGTTTCAGGATCTGCAAAAGGAACAGGAGGAGAGGATGGTCTTTTAGAGCCTTCAGCTGATTGATTTTCAATGGATTGTTGTTGTTGTTGTTGATGTTGTTGCTGCTGCTGATGTTGCTTTCCTGAAGAATATTGCAGATGCTGGCTGCTTTCATGTGATCTCCCTTAGTGTATTTGACATGTTTGAAGTGGGGCAGATCATTGAGAATATGTGCTTGAAGCACCAGCAGCTAGAGGAGGTGGATCTTTTCTATATTTCTGAACTGGTAGAGGAGAGTACCTTCTGCTTTTCTTCCTTTCCTTCTGCTGATTTTTAGATAGCCACATCCAGGCTGACATCCCTTTGTATGGAGTTATCTTTTGGAGAATATAATAAGGAGTGTCATTGTTTGGATTAGGCTTAGGAGCAGGAGGAGGGGCTTTTATTTTCTTTGATGCTAACTTAATCTTAGGTTCATCATCTGAGTCATCGTCCTCATCCTCATCATCATCATTATCATTATCTGATCCATGAGGGTTATCATATAAGTCATTAAGTGCTTTCAGAGCCTCAGTAGAAATGATTGGCTTTTTTGGAACTTGAGCAGAAACTTCACAGGAGCAGAAGAATAAGCCATAGGAGAGACTGGAGAACTAGTTCTGACAGTGCTTTCAGCAGCTGCCTTACTTTCTTCTTCTATATCAGCCAAAATCAAATCATCCAAATATGGCATGGGTGAGTCATCCATTACAAATGTTGGAACAGAAATAACTTCTTCTGGAGATGGTATGATTGCTGGCTTTGAAAGAACAAAACTATCTTTAAGTTGCTTAGCAACATTTGGAGAGATTGGAGAAGTATAAGGTACAATAGCCAAAGATGGCTTAGTATATACTGCTGGAATAGCTTTCAAAAATGCAGTATCAAATACTTTCAACAAATAAACTAAGTCTATTGTGGGATTAATGTAGAATTCAGAAACAGAAAAAATTTCTTCAGTAATTGACTCATCAAAGTCCATGTCAGTATCAATGAAATGAATCAAATCAATTAAATCACTATCATCAGGAATAAAATCTGCATCCCCTGGAATTAAATTTGTATCTGCCAGTGGTGCTTCTGCCTCTGCTGTTTCTGGAGCTGCCGGAGCTGAGATTTCTGCTTCTGCTGGAAGTCTTGCAGCTTCTTCATTAAGCATCTCCCCCTGCCTTGTTGCAGTGTATACTAGAGGCAGGCCCCTGAATGAAGAGGGGGCAGCAGTGAAGGCATAAAGTTGAGAAGATAGAGTAGATATAGAGGTAGCAAGAGGTAGAAGGGCCTCTGCTAGGATTGATTTTATGAGGCGTGTGATGATAACAATGATGGAAGATATGGTGGAGGGGTCCATTAATGGTGGATCAGTGAATGTTTCAGATGTTGTGTGAGTAGAAACATGTGGAGGAATGATAGATGGTGGTGGAGATGGAGGAGTAGCTTCTAGCATGGGGACATCCTGAGTGGATGGATGTGGATGAGGAGGAGAATGGAGGGGGGAAGTCAGAAGATCAAAAGTTGGAATGGAGGATAGGTGAGGTGGAAGAGGCGATAAAGGTGGTGTTGGATTTGTCAAATCTGTGGGGGATTGAGGTGATTGAGGGGGAGTGGGTTGATGGTATTCCTGAAAAGGAGATGAGGGGATGGTGGTAAGATCTAATGGTGGAGAGGTGGCAGAAGATGTAACTGTAGTGGAAATATGAACAGGGGGTGTTGGTTGTTGAGGTGGTGGAAGTTGTTGCTGGAGTTTGTGTGGTTGTTGAGTTGCTGGAAGAGAGGGAGATGTGAGGATGATCTCTTCAGTAGGGTGGGGAGTGGCTCTTATAGCCCTGGTGCTTTCAGAAGCTGGGGTGGAAGAGGTTGAAGCCTTGGATGGCTTAGTTATGGTCCTCTCCCACCTGCCAAACAAGGCGCAGGTGAGCCTCTTGCTGGCATTAATGAATATGGTCTGTGAGACCAGGGATTCAACAGCATTATCCTTCAAGAAGATCCCTAGGATCCTTCCAAAGCATATTTCCTTATTGTTGTTCCTTTTCTTTTTAAAATCAAAGAGGATTTGAGCCCAATCCACTTCCTTCTTATTAATCACTGCACACATAACTAGAAACTGGTGTCTGGTAATGTAGTCATGGGCAGTATGCTTGCCCAGCCAGACCTTTCCTACAATATCTGTCAAGAACTTAAATTCGACAGACAGATGTTTCTTTAACAACTTATTGGGATTATCTCCAGTATATCTGATTAAACTCAACATCATATCATATTCGTCTAAATCGATTTCTAACAGTTCTTCGCCATTAATCAATCGAAAAATCTCAGTAAGTATAGCGGGAGATAAAGATACAGAGTTACCCACAATAGTTCCGATAATAGTGTTCTCCTCTAATGTAGATGTATAAACCCACTCTCGGATTTCAGTTGCAGACAGCTTTATCCTAGTTGACATCAAAGTTTTCAGTTTCTGTTCCTCCAGAAGTTCCAGTATATGCAGAAAGGTTGGATCTGAATGTTGAAAGGACTCGAAGTCGACGTCAAAGCCCGTGTCAAACTTCATTACGGTGAGGGCACCTGATGGAATAGCCATTGGAATCACCTGCAAGAGAGACAAACGACGATCAAGTGCAAGGGGAATAGAAAGCGCGGGATGGAGGTCGAGGAAAAACCTAGATATAATGGTTTCCAGAATATGAATTAAGAAATAATCAATAGTCAAATAATTAAGAAATTCTTCGACCTGAGATCGACGAAATAATCAATAGTCAAATAATTCATCGAGCTCTGTCTGAGGATTTGAAGACATTTCGTCGAGCTCCATTCGACGAATGTTTTTTGAAGTGAATTCGTTAATCTCCGTTCGATGAAAACAACTTCACTCATAGAGAGTTCGTCGTCCTGCGTTCGATGAATATCTCACAAACTTTCCATAGTTCATCGAGTTCCGTTCGATGAACTTTGGCAAATTCGTCGAGTGCAGACTTAAACTAAACTAAGTCTTCTCTGTTGATCATTCCCAGCTGATTTATAAAGAAGAGATGATTTCTCTCATCCAGAGGTTTGATGAATATATCAGCCCTTTGTAAATCAGTGTCGATATAAACAAGCTTAATTTTGTTTTTGTCTACACACTCTCTTATGAAATGATGCCTAATGTCTATATATTTTGTCCTACTGTGATGGACTGGATTCTGTGCTATGGCTATAGCACTTGTGTTATCACAAAGAAGAGTTGAATTATTTAAGTTAATACCATAGTCTAGTAATTGATTTTATATCCACAGCATCTGGGAACAACAGCTACCTGCTGCAATTTATTCTGCCTTAGCAGTTGAGGTAGATACAGATGACTATTTCTTACAAAACCAGGATACTAATCTCATACCCAGGAACTGGCAAGTTCCTGAAGTATTTTTTTTTATCCACCTTGTATCTAGCAAAATCAACATCTAAGTATCCAGTTAACTCAAATTCTGATTCTGTGAGATACCATTGGCCTAGATTAGGACAACCTTTTATATTTCTCAAAATTCTTTTTAGGAAATTAAGGTGAGATTGTTTTGGGTTCACCTGGAATCTAGCACAAAGGCATGTGAAAAACATGATATCAGGTCTGCTTGCTGTAAGGTATAACAGGGAACCAACAATGGCCCTATATAGTTTCTGATCCACAGGTTTCCTATGTGAATCTGAATCAATTACAGCATTTGTAGCCATAGGTGTCTTCTTTGCTGAGGCATCAGCCATCCTAAACTTTTTGATAAGCTCTTTAGTATACTTAGCTTGGGAGATGAAGACGCAATCAGGGAGCTGCTTCACTTGGAGACCAAGGAAGTAGGAAAGCTCACCCATGCTACTCATTTCAAATTTAGAATGCATAAGATCAGAGAATCTCTTGCACAATTTTAAATCAGTAAACCCAAATATTATGTCATCCACATATATTTGTACTAACAGTATTTGATCCTTATGAAGTCTAGTGAAAAGTGTTCTATCTACAATGCCTATAATGAATTTATGCTCTAATAGAAAGCTGGCTAGAGTCTCATACGAAGCTCTTGGAGCTTGCTTTAGACCATAGAGAGCTTTATGCAACTTGTAAACATAAGAGGGATGAGTTGGAGAAACAAAACCCGGAGGTTGTTCAACATACACCTCTTCCTTGAGTACTCCATTCAAGAATGCACTTTTCATATCCATTTGATAGACCTTGAATCTCTTGTAAGTTGTATAGGCAAGGAATATTTTAATTGCTTCCAACCTTACAACCGGTGTAAAGGTCTGGTCATAATCTATTCCTTCTTCTTGTCTATATCCTTGTGCAACAAGTTTGGCTTTATTCCTCACTATTACTCCTTGTGCATCCAGTTTATTTCTGTAGACCAATTTGGTTCCAATGACTGGGTAGTCTTGAGGCCTTGGAACCAAATCCCAAACTCTATATCTCTCAAACTGAAATAATTCCTCCTGCATTGCAATGATCCAGTGAGGATCTTGATCAGCATCATGGATGGATAGAGGTTCAATCTGAGAGAGAAAACAGGCATGCATCACATCTTGATTGATTTGATGCCTTGTCTATACACCTGCTGATATGTCTCCAATAACTTGAGATCTGCGGTGATCCCTAAGTGTGACAAGATCAGCTGGTGGAGTTGGTTCTGCAACAACATTTGGAATTAATTCCTTCTGTGGAATTATGTTTGCTGTTGGGGGAATATCACTCCCTTCAATGCATTCATCTTCACTTTCTTCAATGACTTGTGGAGAAGTATGATTTGGAACCTCTTGGGTAAGGTTTAGTCCATCCAAACTCTCACACAAGTGATGTACCTGCAAGTTGCTACTGGTAGAAATTTCTTTCTCCTTGCAAGACATGTTAGCTTCATCAAAAGTAACATGGATAGACTCAATTTTTAAGGTTGATTTTTTATAAACCCTATAGGCTTTGCTTACTTGGGAATATCCTATAAAAATTCCCTTTTCAGCCTTTGCCTCAAACTTTCTAATATATCTTTTGTTGTTTGTGTGAATATAACATATACAACCAAAGACTTTAAAATAGTTTATTTTAGGTTTCTTCCCTTTTAGTAATTCATAGGGAGTCCTATTCTTTAGCTTATGTACCAGGCTTTTATTCAGGACATAGTTTGCAGTGTTCACAGCCTCTGCCCAAAAGGATAGTGGCATGTAAGTATCTGAAAGTAATGTACCTGTAACTTCAATGAGTGTGCTATTTTTCCTTTCAGCTACCCCATTTTGTTGAGGTGTTCTAGGAGCTGAGAAGCAATGCCTGATACCTTCCTTCTCACAGAACTCATGCATAAGAAGAGACTCAAACACTGTGCCATGATCACTTCTGATAAATGCAACATGAGTAGAGAACTCAATCTATATGGTCCTGAGAAAATCTATAAGAACCTTGAAGGTATCTGGCTTAGATCTCAGAAAGGATACCCAAGTGAACCTGGAGATGTCATCTATAATAACCAAAGTGTAGGGTTTCCCTCCTAGGCTTTGTACAACAATGGGTCCAAATAGATCCATGTGTAGCAAATACAAAATCTTTGGTGAATCACTTTTATTAATGGATTTGAAAGTAGATTTAGTTTTCTTGACTAATTGACAAGCCTTGCAGAGGCCTTCCTTCTTGTAGGCACCAGAAGGTAAACCTCTAACAAGGTTGTCTTTTGATAGCCTAGCAATATTTTGCAGATTTACATGACCTAGTCTTTTATGCCATAAATCATTCTGGTTACTAATTAAGTTAAGTAAATAGATATCAGAATTGGCAGATAAGAAATCAACTAAATATATATTACCTTGTTTATTCTGAATTTAAACTGCTTGGTTTTCTTTATTAGAGATAATACATGAAGATGAACTAAAATGTAGCAGATAACCTTCATCACATAATTGACTTATGGAGATGAGGTTTTGCTTCAGTCCTTTGACATATGTCACTTTCTTGAATGTGATAGCTCCAATCTTCACTTCTCCAAAACCTTTTGACTGGCCACATTTGGAATCACCAAAGATGACCTTTGTTCCTAGCTTGGACTTATAATTAGTTAGATTGTCCTTACTGCCTCCATATGTTTGGAGCAACCAATGTCCAGGTACCAGGTCTGATTCACACTTGGACAGCTCTTCACCTTATAAGCTTCTGAATCTGAAGCTTCTTCATTGTCTGATTCCTCTTCTTCTGAATTACTCCTGGAAGCATCAATTGCCATGAGGGACACCTCCTTAGCCCTTGCTTCTTCCTCATCTTCACTGGAGCTGGAAGATGTTGATTCATCCTCAGTTTCACTATAGGATTCAGCCACACAACCCTTTTCCTTCCTCTTGTATTTACTGGAAGAAGGTTTACTGGTGTGTAGTTTCTTGGAGTCTTTCTCTCTTCTCTTCTCTTCTCTTTCTTCTGGTTCTTTGGACACTCAGAGAGGAAGTGCCTAGGTTTCCTGCACCCAAAACACACCACCTCTTTAGTTAGTGTTTTATCATACCTGGGTTTGTCATCTTGCCTAGATGACTTTCTTTTGAAGGCCTTTCTTGCCATCTTGTAGAATCTTCTGGCAAATAGAATCATGAGCTCTTCATTTGATGTTGATGTCTCTGTCTCCTCAGCAGCCATAAAAGTTATACTTTGCTCTTTTCTGGTTGGTGGAGGTGTCCTTTGCTCTATTGCATCCCTAGACTTGATTAGTTGATCATAAGACTTTAACTTGCCCAATAGAGATTCTGTAGATATCTCAGTTAGGCTTCTGGCCTCCTTGATGGGCCAGATCCTTGAAGCCCATGATCTTGGGAAGCATATCAGGATCTTGTCATTTACTTCAGTCAAGGTGATTTCTGTATCTAAGGTCCTTAGCTCACTGATGATGGAGCTAAGCCTATTGTACGTCACTTCAACTGTTTCTGCTTCATCCTTTTTGAAGTTTTCATATTGTGTGATGAGGTTTGATCTTCTATCTTTCCTCTCATCTGCTGAGCCAACAACCATTTGGTTTAGTGAATCCCAGATTGCCTTTGTAGAGGTGCGCTCAGCCACCTTCTGAAAGATGTCATCTGACATTGTCTGTGCCAGTATGTTCATAGCCTTGGCATCGACTATCTTTTCCTTCTTCTGGGCTTCAGTCCACTCAGGTGGTGGAACTGCAGTAGTGCTTGTAGATGTTGTAGAGGTTGAAGCTTGAGGGGGACCTGTCAAAATAGAATTGTATATATCCTCATCAATAGAATTCATATACAATTTAATTCTTGCCTTCCAGATGGAAAACCTTTTAAGGTTGCAAACTGGAGGTCTGGTGCTTGCATAATCTTTTTTTGATGACATAGCTGTGTATATAAATCTAAATGAAAATAAAAATAAGATTCAGATCTAATAAAGGATCTTTGGTTCATGGGTTAGCTTGTACAACCAAAGGAACCTGCTTTGATACCAATTGAAAGTGAGCTGTTAGATCAGGAATACTCTAGGGGGGTGGTGAATAGAGTATTTAGAGTTTTATAAAATTCTCTGCTGGATAATGCAGATTAGTCCTAGTACTGTAAGAAATAGATTAAAAGATAAAACACAAAAACTAACTACTAATCACAACCACAGCAAGAAACAAAAGAAAGGGCAACTAGATGACACAAGAAATTTATAGTGGTTCCCCAACCTGGATAGATCCACTCTTCTACCACCCTGGTAGGAATCCACTCATGTTTTTTATTAGGTTCCTGACAGTAATGAGCTTTTGATCAGGTGCTCAAAAACCAAATCCCCAAGTCTTTTGATCAGGTGACTTGTAACCAGGAATCACTTTTGAAGGGAGATGACAACCCTTTACACAGTGGGGGTGAGAGAGTTGATTATGTCTTCTCTGTCAACAATCAGAGAGAAGACTTGTGGATATTGATGGTAGCAAATGGCTCCCCCAGATATTTTGAACGGTTCAGATAAATATGGAAGCCTTGCTGCAGGGTGATAGGCATTCAAGCTTTTAGCCTTTATCTGCAGGATCTTCTTGACAGATTTGATAGTTGTTGTCTTTGGATGTCCTGGAGTGTTGAAGTAAGAAGACTCTTGATTTTGTATGATTGTTCTTATTCTTCTGCGAGCAGATGTTCTTTTTGTATTAGAGCTTTTGTGAAAGGTTCAGAGAAGCTGTTGAAGACAGACTGATTGAAAATCTCTGTGTCTGTGTATGCTGTCTCTGTAATTTTTCTGGTGCTCTGATTGTTCTTTCTTTCTTTCGTCTCCTATACTTTTGCAAAAGAGAGAAAATCTCTTTTATATTTTGTGAGGGAATTTCCTTTCGAAATTTGAATCCTTCTGCGGCAATCAATTCTGGCGTTCCTTCAAAATAAACTGCATTGATTCCTTTCCCCAACTGTCCCTTGGAAAAATGGAAAACAATAATTCTGATGAAAGCCGTGAATAATGTACCGTCCAACGGTAATATTCAGAGAATATTTTATCATTAATCATTCAGAAATTATTTTCATAGACTGAGGATAGATGGAATAAGTGCTAAGTCTGGAATCGTTGAACTGATGACAGAATTCATCGAGCTGAGTCCATAGTTCGTTGAGCTGAGTTGCTATGTTCGTCGATCAGATAACTTCTATTCGTCGAGCTGAGTTCCAAGATCGTGATCTGATAACAGAACTGTATGCTTCAGAAACTTTGCCTTTCCTGCATCTGAAGTTCGTCAAGCTGGTAACTGTATTCGTCGACTGGTGTTCAGCAACGTTTCTGGACTTAAGAATATTCACATTTGTATCTGAAATGAAAGTTAAAGTCTCCAGAATTCGTCGACCTAAGATTTGATTTCGTCGAGCTGAGTTCCTAGAGTTGTCAAATATTCTGTGTGTCGACACAATTACTCCTGGTGTCGACACAGGTGGTGTCGACCGATATCTTGTGTGTCGACACAAGTCTTCTGTGTGGTGTCGACACAACCTCTCCAAAGTGTCGACTGATGATTTGGGTGTCGACACATTTTCTTCTAGTGTCGACTGAGTTGGTGTCGACGTATACTCTGAGTGTCGACACAAAACTTCTAGTTCTAAGTTGTTGAAGTAGATAATCCAGAATTGATCGGGCAGAGAACTGAGTTCGTCGAGCTAAGACTAGAGAACATAGTCTTGATAGAATACTATAGTAGTCCAAAGATTTGTCGACCAAAGAATAGAGTTCGTTGAGCTGAGAACTAAGTTCGTCGACCAAAGTCTGATACTAAGGACTTAGAATATCTTAATGTTTTCTGAACTTGAAGTGTTGTTGTAGTGTCCAAGTTTTTGCCGACCTGAGTACCAAGTTTGTCGAGCTCAGCTCAGAGAATTTACTCTGAGATCATTGAGATGAGCACGTCTATAGTCGACCTGAGTTCGACGAACGTCGAACTCACTTTCAAAGTCTTGAATTCTTCTAAGTCTTGAGTCTCTAGCAGTCTTGTTGATAGCTGGTATATGTGATGTTGACTCTAAGGACTTTGCCTAGACTTTAGGACACAACTATGACCCTGGCTATACATTGTGGGTCATATGATCCTAACTTAGCGAACCTAGCACAAATCTTACTAGGGATCCAACAATCTCCCCCTATTTGGGTGAGGTCACTAATTAAAGACTCAAATCAAAATTAAAAAATAAACAAAGTAAAAAAGGCATATATCTTGTACAGATCAATAACACATGTAGCAGATATATATATATATACATAAGCTTTGTTCATATTATAGAGCAGTTGTAAATAATTATAGAAAATAAAGGAGTTCAAAATTTTACTTCTTCTATTTCTTTTCCTTTGGCATTTCTTTCTTGCTCTTCTCTCCAGGCTTTGTAAACACAATCTCTCTTTTGGGATCTGAAACTTGCACTTTTGTCATAGTCATATCAGCAGCCCCTATAATCCTCAAAGAAGTAACTCTAGGGACAACTGCTTCTGGGTGCAACTTCATGTAGTCATCCACATTGAAAATCTTGTTAGCTTTATCAAATCTCTTAAGTTTCTCTTTCCTGTACTTTGACATGGTAGTATATTCAGAGGGATCCTTTCCTTCAGCTTTGGCCTTTTTAATCAGAGAAAGACCTACAAGTTCCTGGAACCTGGCAATTCTAGCAGTAGTAGCTGTTTCAGGATCTTCAAAAGGAACAAGAGGAGAGGATGGTCTTTTAGAGCCTTCAGCTGGTTGATTTTCAGTGGATTGTTGCTGTTGTTGTTGATGTTGTTGCTGCTGCTGATGTTACTTTCCTAAAGAATATTGTATGTGCTGTCTGCTTTCATGTGATCTCCCTTGGTGTATTTGATATGTTTGAAGTGAGACAGATCTTTGAGAATATGTGCTTGAAGCACCAGCAGCTGGAGGAGGTAGAGGAGGTGGACCTTTTCTATACTTCTGAACTGGTGGAGGAGAGTACCTTCTTCTTTTCTTCCTTTCCTTCTGCTGATTTTTAGATAGCCACATCCAGGCTGGCATCCCTTTGTATGGAGTTATCTCTTGGAGAATATAATAAGGAGTGTCGTTGTTTGGATTAGGCTTAGGAGCAGCAGGAGGAGGGGCTTTTCTTTTCTTTGATGCTAACTTCCTCTTAGGTTCATCATCCGAGTCATCGTCCTCATCCTCATCATCATCATTATCATTATCTGATCCCTGAGGGTTATCATATAGGTCATTGAGTGCTTTCAGAGCCTCAGCAGAAATGATTTTCTTTTCAAGAACTTGAGCAGAAACTTCAACGGGAGCAGGAGAAGAAGCCATAGGAGAGTCTGGAGAACTAGTTCTGACAGTGCTTTCAGCAGCTGCCTAACTTTCTTCTTCTATATCAGCCAAAATCAAATCATCCAGATTTGGCATGTGTGAGTCATCCATTACAAATGTTGGAACAAAAATAATTTCTTCTGGAGATGGTATGACTGCTGGCTTTGAAAGAACAAAACTATCACTAAGTTGTTTAGCAACTTTTGGAGAGATTGGAGAAGTAGAAGGTACAATAGCCAAAGATGGCTTAGTATATACTGCTGGAATAGCGTTCAAAAATGCAGTATCAAATACTTTCAACAAATGAACTAAGTCTACTGTGGGATTAATGTAGAATTCAGAAACAGAAAAAATTTCTTCAGTAATTGACTCATCAAAGTCCATGTCAGTATCAATGAAATGAATCAAATCAATTAAATCACTATCATCAGGAATAAAATCTGCATCCCCTGGAATTAAATTTGTATCTGCTCGTGGTGCTTCTGCCTCTGCTGTTTCTGGAGCTGCCGGAGCTGAGATTTCTGCTTCTGCTGGAAGTCCTGCAACTTCTTCATTAAGCATCTCCCCCTGCCTTATTGCAGTGTATACTGGAGGCAGACCCCTGAATGAAGATAGGGCAGCAGTGAAGGCAGAAAGTTGAGCAGATAGAGTAGATATAGAGGTAGCAAGATGTAGAAGGGACACTGCTAGGATTGATTTTATGAGGGGTGTGATGATAGAAATGATGGAAGATATGGTGGAGGGGTCCATTAATGGTGGAGCAGTAAATATTTCAGATGTTGTGTGAGTAGAAACATGTGGAGGAATGATAGATGGTGGTGGAGATAGAGGAGTAGCATCTAGCATGGGGACATCCTGAGTGGATGGATGTGGAGGAGGAGGAGAATGGAGGTGGGATGTCAAAAGATCAAAAGTTGGAATGGAGGATAGGTGAGGTGGAAGAGGAGATGAAGGTGGTGTTGGGTCTGGTAAATCTGTGGGGGATTGAGGTGATTGAGGGGGAGTGGGTTAATGGTATTCCTGAATAGGAGATGAGGGGATGGTGGTAAGATCTAGGGATGGAGAGGTGGCAGAAGATGTAACTGTAGTGGAAAAATGAACATGGGGTGTTGGTTGTTGAGGTGGTGGAAGTTGTTGTTGGAGTTTGTGTGGTTGTTGAGTTGCTGGAAGAGAGGGATACGTGGGGATGATCTCTTCAGTAGGGTGGGGAGTGGCTTTTACAGCCCTGGTGCTTTCAGAAGCTAGGGTGGAAGAGGTTGAAGCCTTGGATGGCTTAGTTATGGTCCTCCCCCACCTGCCAAACAAGGCGCAGGTGAGACTCTTGCTGGCATTAATGAATATGATCTGTGAGACTAGGGATTCAACAGCCTTATACTTCAAGAAGATCCCTAGGATCCTTCCAAAGCATACTTCCTTCTTGTTGTTCCTTTTCTTTATCAAATCAAAGAGTATTTGAGCCCAATCCACTTCCTTCTTATTAATCACTGCACACATAACCAGAAACTGGTGTCTGGTAATGTAGTCATGGGCAGTATGCTTGCCCAACAAGACCTTTCCTACAATATCTGCCAAGAACCTAAATTCGGCAGACAGATGTTTCTTTAACAACTTATTGAGATTATCTCCAGTATATGTCATTAAACTCAACATCATATCATATTCGTCTGAATCGATTTCTAACTATTCTTCACCATTAATCAATCCAAAAATATCAGTAAGTATAGCGAGAGATAAAGATACAGAGTTACCCGCAATAGTTCCGATAATAGTGTTCTCCTCTAATGTAGATGTATAAACCCACTCTCGGATTTCAGTTGCAGACAGCTTTATCCTGGTTGACATCAAAGTTTTCAGTTTTTGTTCCTCCAGAAGTTCCAGTATATGCAGAAAGATTGGATCTGAATGTTGAAAGGATTAGAAGTCGACGTCAAAGCCCGTGCCAAACTTCATTCCGGTGAGGGAACATGATGGAATAGCCGTTGGAATCACCTGCAAGAGAGACAAAAGGCGATCAAGTGCAAGGGGAACAGAAAGTGCGGGACGGAGGTCGAGGAAAAACCTAGATATAAGGGTTTGCAGAATATGAATCGACAAACTCCAGTCCACGAAAAATTAAGAAATTCTTCGACCTGAGATCGACGAAATAATCAATAGTAAAATAATTCGTCGAGCTCTGTCTGAGGATTTGAAGACATTTTGCCGAGCTCCATTCGACGAAATTTTTCTGAAGTGAATTCGTCGATCTCCGTTCAACGAAAACAACTTCACTCACAGAGAGTTCGTCGTCCTGCGTTCGTCGTCCTGCGTTCAACATACACCTCTTCCTTGAGTACTCCATTCAAGAATGCACTTTTCACATGCATTTGATAGACCTTGAATCTCTTGTAAGCTGCATAGGCAAGGAATATTCTGATTGATTCCAACCTTGCAACAGGTGCAAAGGTCTGGTCATAATCTATTCCTTCTTCTTGCCTATATACTTGTGCAACAAGTTTGGCTTTATTCTTCACTATTAATCCTTGTTCATCCAGTATGTTACTGTAGACCCATTTGGTTCGAATGACTTGGTAGTCTTGAGGCCTTGGAACCAAATCCCAAACTCTAGATCTCTCAAACTGATTTAATTCCTCCTACATTGCAATGATCCATTGGGGATCTTGCTCAGCATCATGGATGGATAGAGGTTCAATCTGAGAGAGAAAACAGGCATGCATCACATCTTGATTGATTTGATGCCTTGTCTGTACACCTATTGATATGTCTCCAATAACTTGAGATCTGCGGTGATCCCTAAGTGTGAAAAGATCAGCTGGTGGAGTTGGTTCTACAACAACATTTGGAAATAATTCCTTCTGTGGAATTTTGTTTACTGTTGGGGGAATATCACTCCCTTCAATGCCTTCATCTTCACTTTCTTCAATGACTTGTGGAGAAGTATGATTTGGAACCTCTTGGGTAAGGTTTTGTCCATCCAAACTCTCACATAAGTGATGTACCTGCAAGTTGCTACTGGTAGAAATTTCTTTCTCCTTGCAAGACATGTTAGCTTCATCAAAAGTAACATTGATAGACTCCTCAATTTTTAAGGTTGATTTGTTATAAACCCTATAGGCTTTACTTTCTTGGGAATATCCTAGAAAAATTCCCTCTTCAGCCTTTACCTCAAACTTTCTAATATATCTTTTGTTGTTTGTGTGAATATAACATATACAACCAAAGACTTTAAAATATTTTATTTTAGGTTTCTTCCCTTTTAGTAATTCATAGGGTGTCCTATTCTTTAGCTTATGTGTCAGGCTTCTGTTCAGGACATAGTTTGCAGTGTTCACAGCCTCTGCCCAAAAGGATAGTGGCATGTAAGCATCTGTAAGTAATGTACCTGCAGCTTCAATGAGTGTCCTATTTTTCCTTTCAGCTACCCCATTTTGTTGAGGTGTTCTAGGAGCTGAGAAGCAATGCCTGATACCTTCCTTCTCACAGAACTCATGCATAAGAAGAGACTCAAACTCTGTGCCATGATCACTTCTGATCAATGCAACATGAGTAGAGAACTCAATCTATATGGTCCTGGGAAAATCTATAAGAACCTTGAAGGTATCTGACTTAGATCTCAGAAAGGATACCCAAGTGAACCTGGAGAAGTCATCTATTATAACCAAAGTGTAGGATTTCCCTTCTAGGCTTTGTACAGCAATGGGTCCAAATAGATCCATGTGTAGCAAATACAAAATCCTTGGTGAATCACTTTTATTAATGGATTTGAAACTAGATTTAGTTTGCTTGTCTAATTGACAAGCCTTGCACAGGCCTTCCTTCTTGTAGGGACCAGAAGGTAAACCTCTAACAAGGTTGTCTTTTGATAGCCTAGCAATGTTTTTCAGATTTACATGACCTAGTCTTTTATGTCATAAATCATTCAGTTTACTAATTAAGTTAAGTAAACAAATATCAGAATTGGAAAATAAGAAATCAACTAAATATATATTGCCTTATCTATTCCCAATTAAAACTGTTTGGTTTTCTTTATTAGAGATAATACATGAAGAAGAACTAAAATGTACCAGATACCATTCATCACATAATTGACTTATGGAGATGACGTTATGCTTCAGTCCTCTGACATATGTCACTTTCTTGAATGTGACAGCTCCAATCTTCACTTCTCCAAAACCTTTTGACTGGCCATATTTGGAATCACTAAATATGACCTTTGTTCCTGGCTTGGACTTATAATTAGTTAGATTGTCCTTGCTCCCTGCATATGTTTGGAGCAACCACTGTCCAAGTACCAGGTCTGATTCACACTTGGACAACTCTTCACCTTATCAGCTTCTGAATCTGAAGCTTCTTCATTGTCTGATTCCACTTCTTCTGAATTACTCCTGGAAGCATCAATTGCCATGAGGCACACCTCCTTAGCCCTTTCTTCTTCCTCATCTTCACTGGAGCTGGAAGATGTTGATTCATCCTCAGTTTCACTCTAGGATTCAGCCATAAAACCCTTTTCCTTCCTCTTGTATTTACTGGAAGAAGGTGTACTGGTGTGTTATTTCCTGGTGTCTTTCTCTCTTCTCTTCTCTCTCTTCTAGTTCTCTGGACACTCAGAGAGGAAGTGCCTAGGTTTCCTGCACCCAAAACACACCACCTCTTTAGTTAGTGTTTTATCATACCTGGGTTTGTCAGCTTGCCTAAATGACTTTCTTCTGAAGCCCTTTCTTGCCATCTTGTAGAAACTTCTGGCAAACAGAGTCATGAGCTCTTCATTTGATGTTGATGTCTCTGTCTCCTCAACAGCCATGAAAGCTATACTTTGCTCATTTCTGGCTGGTGGAGGTGTCCTTTGCTCTGCTGCCTCCTTGGACTTGATTAGTTGATCATAAGACTTTAACTTGCCCAATAGAGATTCTGTAGATATCTCAATTAGGCTTCTGGCCTCCTTGATGGGCCAGATCCTTGAATCCCATGAGCTTTGGAAGTACATCAGGGTCTTGTCATTTACTTCAGTCAAGGTGATTTCTTTATCTGAGGTCCTTAGCTCACTAATGATGGAGCTAAACCTATTGTACATCACTTCAACTATTTCTGCTTCATCCTTTTTGAAGTTTTCATATTATGTGATGAGGTTTGATCTTCTATCTTTCCTCTCATCTGCTGAGCCAGCAACCATTTGGTTGAGTGAATCCCAGATTTCTTTTGCAGAGGTGCACTCAGCCACCTTCTGAAAGATGTCATCTGACATTGTCTGTGCAAGTATGTTCATAGCCTTGGCATCAGCTATCTTTTCCTTCTTCTGGGCTTCAGTCCACTCAGGCGGTGGAACTACAGTAGTGCTTGTAGACTATGTAGAGGTTGAAGCTTGAGGGGGACCTGTCAAAATAGAATTGTATATATCCTCATCAATAGAATTCATATACAATTTAATTCTTGCCTTCCAGATGGAAAACCTGTTAAGGTTGCACACTGGAGGTCTGGTGCTTGCATAATCTTTGTTTGATGCCATAGATGTGTATATAAATCTAAATGAAAATAAAAATAAGATTCAGATCTAACAAAGGATCTTTGGTTCAATGGTTAGCTTGTACAACCAAAGGAACCTGCTTTGATACCAATTGAAAGTGAGCTGTTAGATCAGGAATACTCTAGAGGGGTGGGGGAGTGAATAGAGTATTTAGAGTTTTATAAAATTCTCTCCTGGATAATGCAGATTAGTCCTAGTACTGTAAGAAATAGATTAAAAGATAAAACACAAAAACTAACAACTTAACACAACCACAGCAAGAAACAAAAGAAAGGGAAATCAGACGACACAAGAAATTTATAGTGGTTCTCCAACCTGGGTACATCCACTCTTCTACCACCCTGGTAGGAATTCACTCATGTTTTTGATCAGGTGCTTGACACCAATGAGCTTTTGATCAGGTGCTCAAAAACCAAATCCCCAAGTCTTTTGATCAGGTGACTTGTAACAAGGAATCTCTTTTGAAGGGAGATGATAACCCTTTACACAGTGGGGGTGAGAGAGTTGATTATGTCTACTATGTCGGCAATCAGAGAGAAGACTTATGGATATTTATGGTAGCAAATGGCTCCCCCAGAGATTTTGAATGGTTCAGAGAAATATGGAAGCCTTGCTGTAGGGTGATAGGCCTTCAAGCTTTTAGCCTTTATCTGCAGGATCTTCTTGACAGATTTGATAGTTGTTGTCTTTGGAAGTCCTGGAGTGTTGAAGTAAGAAGACTCTTGATTTTGTATGATTGTTCTTCTTCTTCTACGTGCAGTTGTTTTTTTTATATCAGAGCTTTTGTGAAAGGATCAGATAAGCTGTTGAAGACTGACTGATTGAAAATCTCTGTGTCTGTGTATGTTGTCTCTATAATTTTTCTGGTGCTCTGATTGTTCTTTCTTTATTTCGTCTCCTATGCTTTTAGGAAAGAGAGAAAATCTCTTTTATATTTTGTGAGGGAATTTCCTTTCGAAATTTTAATCCTTCTGCGACAATCAATGCTGACGGTCCTTGAAAAAAAACTGCATTGATTCTTTTCCCCAGCTGTCCCTTGGAAAAATGGAAAACAATAATTCTAATGAAAGTCGTGATTAATGTACCGTCCAACGGTAATATTTAGAGAATATTTTATCATTAATCATTCAGAAATTTTTGTCATAGACTGAGGACAGAAGGAATAAGTGCTAAGTCTGGAATCGTCGAACCGATGACAGAATTCGTCAAGCTGAGTCCACAGTTCGTCGAGCTGAGTTGCTGTGTTCGTCGATCAGATAACTTCTGTTCGTCGAGTTGAGTTCCAAGATCGTCGATCTGATAACAGAACTGTATGCTTCAAAAACTTTGCCTTTTCTGCATTTAAAGTTTGTCTAGCTGCTAACTGTGTTCGTCGACTGGAGTTCAGCAAATTTTCTGGACTTAGAATACTCATAGTTGTATCTGAAATGAAAGTTAAAGTCTCCAGAATTCGTCGACCTAAGATTTGATTTCGTCGAGCTGAGTTTTTGGAGTTGTCAAATATTCTGTGTGTCGAAACAATTACTCCTGGTGTCGACACAGGTGGTGTCGACCGATATCCTATGTGTCGACACAAGTCTTCTGTGTGGTGTCGACACAACCTCTCCAAAGTGTCGACTGATGATCTGGGTGTCGACATAAGTTCTTCTAGTGTCGACTCAGTTGGTGTCGACATATACTCTGAGTGTCGAGAAAAGTCTTCTGGTTCTAAGTTGTTGAAGTAGATAATCCAGAATTCGTCGGGTAGAGAACTGAGTTCGTCGAGCTGAGACTAGAGAACATAGTCTTGACAGAATGCTGTAGTAGTCCAAAGATTCGTCGACCAAAGAATAGAGGTCGTCGAGTAGAGAACTAAGTTCGTCGACCATAGTCTGATACTAAGGACTTAGAATATCTTGATGTTTTCTAAACTTGAAGTGTTGTTGTAGTGTCCAAGTTTTCGTCGACCTGAGTACCAAGTTCATCGAGCTCAGCTCAGAGAATTTACTCTGAGATTATCAAGCTGAGCACGACTATCTTCGACCTGAGTTCGACGAACGTCGAACTCACTTTACAGAGTCTTGAAATCTTCTAAGTCTTGAGTCTCTGGCAGTCTTGTTGATAGCTGGTCCATGTGATGTTGACTCTAAGGACTTTGCCTAGACTGTAGGACACAACTATGACCCTGGCTATACATTGTGGGTCATATGATCCTAACTTAGTGAACCTAGCCCAAATCTTACTAGGGATACGACAACATAGTTGTCTTACGCTTATCAAGTTGTGTTGCAACCGTTCAATATAAGCCTATTTTGAGATTGAGACTATGTCAGTGGTAATAATACCATATCCCTTAGTAACTCCTCTGTCTGAACCTCCAAAGATAATTTTAGATCCATTCTTCATAGGAGTGTAGTCCTTCAGGTTACATCTTGTTCCAGTCATTTGCCTAGAACATCCACTGTCCAAGTACCATATTGGTGCATGGGTACTTATACTAACCTGCAATCATTGTTCAGTTTAGCTTAGTACCCCAAAGCAGTTTGGGTCCTAGGTTCTTGTTAGTCTGAAAATGAACTTGTCTCCATGCCACACTCATGACAGGAAGACTCACTTTAGCCCTTGGCACACTATGGTTATGCCAATAATCTATGACAAAGTGTCCCACTTTACCACTACACCAGCACTCATGAATGTTGTACCTTCTCTTCTGAACAATCCTAATAGGTTGCAAGTTGTTAACATCAGACTGTTCAAAGAGGATAGTTGCAGCTCTCTTCTTGTTTATTTCAGCAAGAATATGAGTGAAAGTTAGTCTGACAGTAAATGAGATTTGCTTGATCAGATTACTATCAACCACAGTCTTCTTGTCAGCAGATATGTTGTTTATGGCTTCAGAGATGACCAAGTCAGACTAACTGATAGACTTGCCTTTGGTCTGTGATTTTGCTGGAAGAGTATGACTATTGGCCACAATCACATTCTTGAGTGTAGGGGTTGGAGCACAAAAAATAAATGGTCCATGATGGGACATCTGAATTTCTTCCTGGGGAGCCTTAAAGGCACTCAAACCCATGATGTTTCTCCTTTTATTGTAAGATACATTATTATACTTATAGGAGGAGTTCCCATTCTTTTAGTAACTATATATGCTATCCTGGTCATACCTGTTTGATGAGAGAATTATCTTATTGAAGGTGGTGTGAGGCACTACAGAAGCCTTCCCTTTCCCTTTGGAAGGGGCAGCTCTAGTGTTCCACATAAAACCTAAACCTCTCTTATCCTTTTGAGAGGTAAAGGAGTCAATTAGTGGCAGCACAGTATTTGGATTGCTGAATTCAACCACTATCTTTTTCTCCTTAAGGATCTTTTCCTCAATATCCTTGATGACCTTGTTCTTATGACTTATAGTTCCAATCTAGGTGACAGTGATACTCTTCAGCTTGCTGACTTCCCTCCTTATTTGATCAAGCAGAGGTGGTGAGTCAGAAATCAAGGAAGTAGCTAGCTGAGGAGAGAAAATTTCTTCAGCTTGTTTCTTGGCCAACCTTTTGCTCCTTTTCAAAGCATCCAAAAGGGTACCATACTTGTCAATCAGTTGATTGACATCTTCCCTTGGTTAATAGAAGGAGCTAGATAGAGATTGCACTATATTTGGACCAGGCAGATCCTAGCTTGATTCTTCATCTATCGTAGCCATTAGCCCATAGAAGCCACTAACATCTTCAATATCCTCCTCAATGTCACTGTCTGCATATGATAGAGGAGCCCTGATAGCTATCCTTATAGCTGGATAGTCCTGACCCTCTTCATCAATAACAGTAGAAAATAACCTAATGTAGGCTTCTTCTTCTTCAGAATCTGAAGATGCTAAGTCTCTTTGACTCTAGCTCTTCTCCTTTTTGGCAATGACAGACCTTTTCTTCTTTCCCTTGTGTTAATGGTGGTGCTTCATCTCCTCAGATTTCTTCTGCTCTTTCCTATTGACTGGGCAATCAGCAATGACATGCCTAGTCTTGGTACCTTAGTAACAAACAACATTAGAGGAAAACTGTTTACTGGGTTTAGTATCGTACATGTCTCCATTTGAGAACTTATTTTCAAACCTTTTGTGGTCCTTCTTGTGATGAGAGGAGGAGGAAGGTCTGTTCTTCCACTTCCTTATCTTCATCATCTTCTTGAACTGCCTAGAGAAGGTACCAAACTCCCCATCTGACATGTTACTGTCAGATGAACTTGTCTCAAAACTGTCTGAATTAACAGGCTTTCTTGGGGGAGAGGTAATCCTCTCCTTGGTCTTCTTATAGCAATCAGTCGTGTAGGCCACTATCTTCTCCTTGGTTTGATATTTGCTGGTGGTCTCCTCCTCCTTTCTGGCAGATAGTTGCATCTCACGGGAGAGCCGCTTTCCAAACAAAGTATATGGAGGTGTTTCAGCAAGCTTGGCCACCTCTTTGATGGAACATATCTTGGTGTCCCAATCTCAGGTTAGAGATCTGAGGAACTTGTCATTCAGTTTATAGTTGTTGAAGACCGTTCTGTAGGTCCTAAGCTCATTCACCACTCTAAAGAATTTTCCATAGCATTCAACTATGTTGTCCTTCTTGGTCTGCTTGAAGGTTTCATATTCTTGATTAAGTATGGATTTCATGTCATACCTGACCTCTTCAGTGCCTTCCATATAGACAACCAAAGTGTCCCACCTATCCCTGGAAGTCTTGCAGTGGACAAGGTTCTGGAATGATGAATCATCAATGACACTCAAAATGATGATTTGTGCCTTCTTGTCCATAGTTTCTAGTATGACCTCATCCCTGGTCATCTCAGAATATTTTTTAGGTGTCTGGACAGCGGCATCTAGAGTTGAAACCTTCATAGGGATGAAAGGTCCTTCTTGTACAGTAATGAAAATCATTGGGTCAGATGGCTCCATAAATAATCTAACCCTTTCCTTCCAGATATAGAAGTTCTCCTTCCTGCAGATTGGAAGCTTCAGGGAGCCCAACACCTTATGGTTCTCTCCTGAACACATAAGGATATTCTTAGCTACTATTGGAGATCAACATAGACTGTTAAGTCCTTTTCGAGTAACATCCCTCTAATACCACTTGAATGTCTTTGGTTATAAGAGTAGCTAATCACCTAGAGGGGGGGGGGGGGGATGAATAGGTTTTTAGATCTTTTTAAACTTTTCTATTTTTGGGTGCATTGTGATTTATTTTAAGTTAGCTTTCAAGATTATACAACCAGCACACAAGTACTTTATAGTGGTTCCCCAGATTATGGGTACATCCACTGTACCTCCCACCATTCCAAAAGATTGTTAGACAAGACAACTTCACCAAACTCGGCTGAATGAGCTTACAACCCAGATCCATCAGGATCTCTCAAACTCCTCCAAGTCCTACCTTAGTCCAAATGCCCTACCACTCAGAGCAAGCAATGCCCCTATAGCTTAGTGATTCGCAGTTCACCTACCTCAGACTTTTCTCAAAGTCATACAACTTAGGCCAGGAGGATAGCCCTACAACTCAGTGAGAATGACTCCCCTACCTCAGATCTAAACCAAATCCTACCTCAGGCCAAAGGCCCTACCACTCAGATTCACAACTGAATCCTACAACTCATGCACAAAGGCCTTACAACTCAGATCCACACAAGGATCCTATCTCATTCACATAGGCCCTACCACTCAGTTTTTATGTTTTAGGCTTAAACTCAGATCTGTTAAGATCCTACAGAATGAAATGGTTATTGTTGATGTATGACACCAGAGAAATAAACTCTGTGTCTTTCTCTTCCAGAATTAAGATGACTCGATCCTCCTTAATTCACAGCTCCAGGAATGTATCATTAGGAGTAGTTCTGCTTGGGCTGTGAAGACACTGCAGCTAGGGCTTGCTTGTGCTGTAACTTTTAATTGAGAGAGAAATCTCTTTGTACTTGCTATTGAAGATCATAATATCAACAACTATCATTCATGAGCTTTCAGATCAGAAGAATGAACTACTCTCCAAACTCTGCAACTCAGTCGAGATGAAGAAGATGAAGTTATGCTCGTTTCAAAAGTTAATTTCTACTTATTTGATCTCGTCTTTACTATCCTGTCATCCAACAGCTCTTTGAGTATTGGCACCACCAAGAGTTGGTAGCTACAACTCTAATTTTGCATTAAATGCTGTATAACTAGCAAGCGATGCCATTTGTCCTGTACTATTCACTTTCCGCAAGATTTGAATTTCGGTTGATGTCAGCACCTATGGACTTAGTCAAATTAAGACAATTCCGCAAAGGCTTTGAGTGAAGGCTTGTCACTCAATGCTAAAACACTTAGTCAGTTTTCTGCTACACCAGGCATTGAGTGATCAGTCATCACTCAACGAATATAGAATTTTGCAGACTAACTGATTAGGCATTGAGTGACCCTTCATCACTCAATACATCTGAACTTACTTGATTATCTCTGAATGAAGGTATCGAGTGAGTTTCCTTCACTTAATGCTTTTACTTCGCCTGTTTTATTCAAGAAACGTTGAGTGAATGGACATCACTCAATTCTTCTGTCCTTAGACAGATTCTCTATTGAATAAGCGTTGAGTGAGTTGACATCGCTTAGCACTTCTATCCTTAGACAGAATTCAGTATCAACCAATGCTGCAGCTCTGACTGAACGATGTTCTGTCGACACTTTTTCTGTATGGCGTCGAGTGAACTCATGTGACACCACATCTTTCTTTAGGTAGGAAGTGATTTCTGAGCGATACTGCGTGGCGGTAGCGTTATCTTCGGCGATATATTTGACAGATCTCTTTGGTAGTTACCATATGGCGAGAGCGATACCGCATGACAGTAGCGTCATGTGTTGAGACCGTTGAAAGTTGAGTGTTGACTCAATGCATTATCTACCGCACGACGGTAGGTTGTTTTCGCGCGACATTAACTAGGCCGATTAATGGGTTGACCTCTTGGGAAGCTACCGTCTAGTGGTAGGGATACCACAGGCGGTAGTTTGGTCAATTTATTTGTCAAGGCTCTCGGGTTTCTAAAGTGCGGCGGTAGTAGCTGTCACACGGTAGTAGCGGAAGATGTCATGTCATAACCGTCGCTAGCTACCATATGGCATTAGTGTCCTATCGCATGGCAATAGCGAGACTGTAGCAGCATGGCCACATGTCGGACTACGAATGGAGGGCCTGAGTAGTGGTACAAAGAAAGAGACGTTGATTATCGGTACAGTGCGACGACAACTAGTTACTGTGCGATAATAGCTTGATATAAAGTCTTGGAAGTGACAGTTTCTCTTCATTTCTTTGGAGACTTTGGGCTAAGACATTGTAGCAGGAAAAGAGAAGTCTGGTCGAAGGAGATCTCACAGTCATTGGAGTTTTGAGGATCAAATTCGCTGGACGACTTCGGATATTAGGAGGCAAAGATAAAACGGTCATTTTCACCCAACTAGAATCTCTTCCATGGAGCTGAAACAGACTTCTAGGGTAACGATCTTCTTACTTGGACATGTGATGTCCTTCATTTTGGTATTTGAGGGCAGATGCTCCATGAACATGTGGAAGTGGTTCTCCCAACAGTAGATCCTTGTATCCCCATTAATTTTGCATTTTGATCCGGAATCGAAGTACATAATAGGCATGCTGTGTGAATCCCATCTGAACAGGTTGGTTTGTATTGGTGATGATTGTATGTTTTGTATGCCGAAGAAGACATTGTGGTGATCATATAGATTTCAAAATCGTGGGGTGCGTAGATGACTGCATTGAGAGAAATGGAGATAGACTCTAGGAAAACACCCGAAAAAGGGGGAAGAATCGATAGTCTATCCCATACCGCGCGGCAGTAGCGTTACCGCCAGCATTAGCTCCCAGTGCTCGTTGTATTGATTGTGAGGCCTTTCTCTTGGAGACCAGGGAGCCATTTGTTGAGGCCTATCTCTTGAATACCCAGGGGCCAACATATGAGAGCTGAGAGCCTGTGTGGCCCATCTTAGGTGGTCGTTAGTATCAGCCTTGGAACATAATAGAGTTATGTATTATTGTGAATCAGAAAGGGGAGGATTACCCACATCGTTGCTTGTTGCGCTCGGTGATTTAAGCAATGGGAAAGAGTTGAACTATACCCAGCCCTATGCCGTTTTACTTGGAGTGAGTCAATGTGTGAATCCGGGGGGATCGCCATGACTTTGTCATAGCCATAGAGATGAGTCTTTATCTTCGGCCTGGAAAGACTAGAGAATGTTCAACCATCACTGAGAAGGGAGGCGGGACCCTGAGAATTCAGGTACACTGATAATGTGCCAGGTATCACCCACAGCACTAGTTTTTCTGTAACTAGGCGTGTGGCCGGCAGTGCCAACTTCTGTGGTGAATGATGCTTAATGTTGGGAATATTGCCCTCAATATTCCCAAGACTTGATTGGAAGAGGCATCACCCACAGCACTAAGAGCATAATTATATTTGATATTGTTCAAGTACAGTATGTGCAGGTTGTTCCTTAGAACTAGGTTAGACAGGTGGTCTAGGAGTTGGTGATAGGTGGTCAAAAGTTTGAAAGGTGGAAAGACAGAAAGTAGTCTAAGTCCACAAGAATTGAGTAAAGAAGGCTCACTCAATGCCAGGTATCAATATAGTGAGTGGATAGACAGAAAACTTTCTAAGTCCACAAGCGTTAGGTGAAGTTTATTCACTCAACGCCATGTGAGTAAAAGCGCTGAATATAGCTTGGATTGTCTATACCTAACTATTAGCTAGACGAAAATGTAGCTAAGTCCATAGGCATTGATTGAATTTTAATCACTCAACACCATACAGCAAAAAGCTGTGAGACATGACGAGGTAGTCAAATCCTAAGGAGAAACTGGCTGATATGTGTCTAATTCCACGGGCATTGAGTGAAGTTCATTCACTCAACGCCATAACATCAAAATCGTTGAGTATTGCTTAGTCAGTAGAAGCCACAAAAATTCTGTGTTATTTTGACTAAGTCCACAGTCATTGAGTGAGGCAAGCTCACTCAATGCCATGAGGATAAAGCGTTGACTGATTCTCATCTAGTCATAGTTGGTGTTTTCAGACAAAGAAAAGTGGCTAAGTGTTTTGTCGTTGAGTGAATCATACTCACTCAATGCCAAATGATAACTATAGTTAAGCAGTTTGGCGTTGAGTGAAGCTCAATCACTCAACGCCAAGAGACAGAAAGATTATTTATGTGTTTTGGCATTGAGTGAAGCTTACTCACTAAATGCCTAATGACATAAATCTGTTCTAAGTGTTTTGGCGTTGAGTGAAGCTTACTCACTCAACGCCTAGTGACAGAAAAACTGTCTAAGAACTTTGGCGTTGAGTGATGAAGGCTCACTAGATGCCTAGTGATAGAATGATTAAGGCTAAAAGCATTGAGTGAAGCTTGTTCGCTCAACGCCGGAGATAGACAAATCAATCTAAGTGTTTTGTCGTTGAGTGAAGCTTGTTCATTGAACGCCTATACTAATGATGCTTGATTTTGGCTAAGTTCACAAATGGTGGCATCAGAAAAGTCAACAAGTCAACAAAATTCAAAATGTTGTGGGATTGTTGTTGTACACCTTTAATGGGGCTGGCGGCCAACTTATTGTCCATTTATGTAAAAGAAAGTTAGTAAATGGAGAAATTGAAGCCTGTCATTAAATGGTGGGCACCACTGCTCAAAGAGCCGTTGATGGACGAATAATAAAATGCAGAAATCGATGAAGGAAAAGTAGCTTTTGGAAAAAAAGTTGTCCATCAACTTCTTCCTCGGCCATTGTTGCTGAGCACTAGAGAAGAAGTTCAAGCTTCGGATCTGAAAGCAAAAGAGAGATAGCTATTGCGATTTTCACCTGCACCAGCAAGGCCATCAACTTCTTCCTCGACCATTGTTTCTGATTTTTGTAGTCAAGAGGGAGCAAGGGCTTACCATAGCTACAGTCCTTCATAGTTCCAGCTGATCTATTTTAAAGAACATTTTTTGGAAGCTGTAAGGAAGGAAGCTGAGAAAAAGGTGTTAGGGCTAAATCATCTCCATCCAGCAAAGGAAGAAGAGGAAGAGCTGTTTAGTCTCTGCAGTCAAGTAGTTAGGGCGGAGTTTATCTCAGCTCAGGTTACAACAAAGAAAGAAACCCTTACTGCAGGTTACTTTACAGTTCTAGTAAGCCTAATCCTGAAATTAAATTTTTGGAGCGGAGAAGAAGATAAGATTGGACTTATGGGTCAAATCAGAAAGAAGCAGAATACCAGATATTTAAGGAAGAAACAAGGTCTATTGCTGCAGCAGTTGAAAGCTGAAGAAAGAGAGCTTGTTCCATCCACTCCTGCACCAGCAAGTTCAGAGGAAACCTCTGATGAAGAAGAAGCAGCAAAGTGCCAACCCTAGCTGCAGTTATTATACAGTTCAAGCCAAGCTTTCCTGAAGACACTTTCTGGACTGTGTAAAAGAAGTCTGGACAGAGATAACTCAGGACAAAAGTAGATAGGCTCAGAGAAATTTTTTTGGAGATAAATCAACCAAACCCACTTTCATTGTAGGATCCTTATGGATCTGAGTTGTAAGGCCTTTGTGCCTGAGGTAGGGCAAATTTTCTCAATATAGGATTCTGTTGAGAGTCTAAGAGTAGGGCTTTGTCCTGAGTAGTAGGATTCAAGTGTGAATCTGAGATGTAGGATCTAGTTTGGATCTGAAGTAGGTGATATGTTGATCACTGAGTATTAGTGATTTTGAGCCTGAGGTAGGAGAGTCAATCTCTTTGAGTGGTTGGGCACTTGTGCCTTAGTTTTAAGATATTTTGTAGATCCGAGTCATGGATGTCCTCCCAACCTGAGTAGTAAGGCCTCCGGGCCTGAGGAAGGTTATCTTTGGATCAATGAGTTGTCGGGTATTCTGCCTGAGCTGTAGGTCTTGGAGGAGACTAAGTGGTCCTGTGGAAGGTGTTGTAAGCTCGTAGGAGCCGAGATTGGAGATGTGCCTTGTCTAAAAAGAATTTAGAAAGGTGAGAGGGAAAGTGGACGTACCCATAATTTGGGGAACCACTAAAAATTCTGTTTGTTTTTTTTATGTTGTCTCTTATTTATAGGTTGTGTGTTTCTTGAAAGAAGAGACCTCTAACTCGCAAACCAATTAAGGAGAAAAATAAAAGAAAGTCACAAGAGATAAATAAACTATTCACCCCCCTATAGGTGAGTTAGCTCTCCTTGAAATCAAAAACTTTTAAGTCGTATAAGAGGGAGGTTATTTAAAAAAGAATTAACAGTCTGAGTAGACCTCAAAGGATAGATAGAATGTTAGTGCTTATGGGTTCAGGAGTGAACCATAAGTAGTGGAGCTCATGGGAGCTTCAAGTCTGTAGTAAGACAAATTTTGGGACTTCAAAAGAGTGAAAGATAGGGGTTAGATCTGATTACTCTAGAGCGGAAGAGAGATAGAGTATATTAAAATTTCTTGTGGATGATTAAGATTTTATATCAGAGTAATGAATAATTGATACCAATATTAACAGAAATGTAAAACTGGCTAAGATGATCTAATCTAACATAGCATAGAAATATATCATAGCACAACTGGCCTATCACAGCTACAGCAAGTACAACAAGAAAAAGGGCACCCAGACAACACAATAAATTTTATAGTGATTCGTCAACCTGGGTACATCCACTCTTCTACCACACTGGTAGTAATCCACTAGCAATTTTTTAATCAGGTGACTGCCACCTTTGAGCTTTTGATCAAGTGCCCAAAAAACAAAATAAACTTTTGAAGGGAGTTAATAAACCCTTTATATAGGAGGGGGAGAGAGATTGATGTTGTCTTCTCTTTCTAAAACAACTGAGAAGATGATGAATTGTAAATATACCTATTTTTATGTACATTACGTAAGTCGTTTTCATTTATTTTTGTCATTTTTACTAGTTTTTATTCAGTAAAATGCTCCTATTTTTGTAAATATTTTACTAAATAGTTTTATTTTATTTTTCAGGAAAAAAATAAAAAACTACAAAAAATTGCCAATTCACGCCCATGACCTATTGGTCACGCCTGTGACCAGGCCGTGATCGTGGAACCCATTTTCCTGCTCGACGATTTTTCAGCTCGACGATCGTCAAATAATTCGACACGCCCAGCGTCACGCCCGTGACCAAGGGCATGACACCTCCACCTGGCTGACAAAGACCCGCGCTTGACGATCTTCCCGCTCGACGATCGTCGAACTCGATCTTCCCGCTCGATGATTTTGCCTCTTGACGTCTTTCCGCTTGACGATCGTCGAACCCCCGACACGCCCAGTCACGCCATGACCTGGGGCGTTACTTCTCCACCTGGCCGACAAGACCCGCGCGATGACTTTTGACGCACCGCGCCCAGATCCACCTCCTCTACATGCCCAGAGTCACGCCCGTGACCTAGGGCGTGACCAATGCGAGACCGACACGTGTCCAGCCCGAAGTCCACTTTCCCGTCAAATCTCCAGCCGCATTTTGTACAGTGCTGACACGCCCCCCCTACACGCCCGTGTCAGGGGGCGAGTTCTTCAAATTTTTTTTCTATAAATTCAGAGCTTTTGCTTGAGTTCCTGTTCCCCTTTTGGATCCATTTTGTATAGGGGAAATGCTGCCTGGATGCTTCCAAAGTCTATGTAAGGGATATTTCTCCCCCTCTCCTTAGTTTTATTTTTGTTCCTTTGTAACCCGTGTTTTTAGTTAATAAAAATTGTTTTTTTCTTCTCTTGGCATGGCTTTGGAATGGATCTATGCGACTCTTCTCTTATGCAATCTTATTTATATTTGTTTTAACTTTGTTTTTCGTTCCTTTTTATACGGGTGTGTGTGTGTATGAGGATTGTTTTCATGTTTTTATACTTAGAAAATTTTATTTAGTTTTGTTATCTTAGGATTTTTATAACTTTTTATGCATTCCTAGAAATCGGTAAAAATGTTTTTAAAGTGTTTTCTTTTTCTCACTAACTTAGATTTTCTTCTTTAGGTTGTTTAACTTTTTCGTTCTTTTTACTTTATTTACACTTTTTTAGCGTTTTTATCAAGTTATAGGAATGATTATATAGCCGTCTTAATTTTTCATGCACTTGGATTTTTCATTTTAAACTTTTACTCTTTTAAATTTTTTTTTCTCTTTTTACGCATTTCTACCGCATTCTAGCGGTAGAAATGTATTTGTTTTAATTTTTCGGGCATTTTCATTTTGCGTTTATTTGCAAAACTTTTTGCCCCGTTTATTTTTATTTCAGTTTTTTATGCATTTCTACCGCATTCTAGCGATAGAAATGATGTTATTTTAATTTTCTGTCAACTTATGTTTTCTTAATTTTTTCGCTCTTGTGTTTGCGCATTTACTTCCGCCTACTCGTTAAGAGTTAAATGGCGCTTTGCTTTTTTCCATTTAGTAGAGTGTGTGAGTTTTTACATTCTATCATGTGCGTGTGTTTTACTTTATGTCAAGAGTGTGTGTACGTGTGTTTTACTTTCCTATAGAGTGAGTGTGTTTACTTTATGTCGAGCGTGTGCGTGAGTTTTACTTTCTGTCGAGTGTGTGCGTGTGTTGCATTTATTTAACCCTACTCGTTTGAGTAGGACCCGCTTATTTTCTCCCGCCCACGCATTTGCGCCAGGACTCGCACTTTTACAGATTTCATTTCAGTCCTACTCGTTTGAGTAGAACTTGCAATTTTCTGCTTTCCTTTACTGCTTTCCTTTTAATGCTTTCTTTATTGCTTTCCTCGCAAGCCGTCCCTATTCCGATGAGTGGCTAACCGTTCTTAGCCCTCGGTATCGAAGAGCATTGGGACAGAAAAAATTCCTTTAAATAATTAAAGGACTTATTTTTCTATTTAATTAAAGTACTTAAGGTTTGCCCGGGGTTAATGACGCGTAGGACCACATATCGATGTGTGGGCCCTATTTCTGTTTTCCATACGCTTGCCAAGAGGTCGTGCGTATGGACAGATCGCCCCTTGGCAAAGGGAGTTCCGCACTAACCCCCGAGAGAGGTGGCGCGCCTACTCTATCGGATTGGGTTGCCCACCCAATAGCGGGGTTCTTAGCATAATGCGGGCGTTAAGAGGAATCGTTCGTGAGACTAACGTTCGGTCGAATAGTCTTAGCATTCAGGTGAGCGATAGCCCTATAGCTAGGTGAGCTCATTCTAGTGGAACCTCCACGGCCAAGTGTCCGCCTTAATTAATTAGAAATTTAGGATCTCTTTTTATTTAAAGTTTATTTTGGTTCAAATTTTATTCAATGCTGTCGCGCTAAGCTTTTCATCGACTCCACCTTATTTCTTTCCTTTTTATGCTTTCTTTTTCTGTAATTTTTTATTATATATAAAATACCCGACAGGTAATTATCGGTAAAATAATAGTCCCCTCCAGGGAAGAGTAGAAATAATCGAACCAACCCCGAGAACAATACGACCTTGATATTCCACCCGGAATATCCTGTACTACTCACAGTTAAAAGTAGCGAACATGTAACAACAAACGGATAGAATTTTGAATAATTGAAATTTTATTATCCAAAAACGATATCATTTACAGAGGTATGACCTCCATTTTATAGGATGGAGGAGATATGAGAGAGTACAAACAAACAATGTGGGACTAAACATGTACAGTACTGAGCGGCTAGAAATAAAGGAGACCGCACAGGCCGCACAGTTAGACATATGGTTTAACCGCTCAACAACTCCAAAAGGATAAGAACAAGCAACAATGGGAGACCGATAGACCGCCCGGTCTCCAGGCTTCTGAGTGAGACCGCCAGACCGCTCGGTCAACAAACCGCCAGACAAGACCGCAAGGCCGCCCGGTCTAATACTTCAACACTCCCCCTCAAGCTGGAGCATAGATATCAATCATGCCCAGCTTGTCACAAATGTGGAAGAAGGAAGTACAGACAGGCTTTGTGAAGATATCTGCCAATTCCTTGCCAGAGGTGACAAACAGAGTACAAATCTGTTTCTTCAAAATCTCTTCCCGAATGAAGTGGCAGTCAACCTCTATATGCTTTGTTCTCTCATGGAAGACCAGATTTCTGGATATGTATATAGCGGCCTTGTTGTCACAGAACATAGGAAGAGGATAATCATAGACCTCTCCTAGGTCAAGCATGAGAGCCTGCAACCACTTCCAACTCACAAGATTTCCTCCAACAAAATTACAAAAACCTGATGTGGACTTACGATCGCCTTTATCATCCGCATAACTTGAATCTGAGTAGGCCTCAACCCTCAGATGACCATTCTCCTGAAAGATTAGCCCTTTGCCTGGTGCTGCTTTGACATACTATAAAATCTTCATGGCAGACTGAAGATGGCACTCTCTGGGAGCTTGCGTAAACTGACTGACCTTGCCTACAGAATAGGAGATGTCGGGTCTAGTCACTGTGAGATAGATGAGTTTGCCTACCAAATGTCTGTACCTTGTGACATCAGATAGAAGAGGAAAGTCATCCGTCCACGTTTTGTCTCCTCCAATAGCCAGGGGAAACCGGGCCGGTTTGGCACCTGTCAATCCTGCTTCTTGTAGAAGATCAAGGGCATACTTCTGTTGGGAGAGAACCAACGAGTCAAGTTTCTGATAGATTTCTATCCCCAAAAAGTATTTCGGGGAGCCCATATCCTTCGTGACCAAGTGTTTACAGAGGTGTTTCTTCATCAAGTCCACCGCATTTGGTCATCTCCTGTAAGAAGAATATCATCCACATATACTGCCAAAACCACCAGTCCCGAGGCCGTTTTGCGAATGAATAAGGAGTGATCGGCCGAACTCCTTGTAAAGCTGATGGTAGTCACAATACCACTGAACTTGTCGAACCACGCCCGAGGGCTCTGCTTTAGGCCATAAATGGCCTTCTTCAAATGGCATACGCGTCTCTCCCCCTGAGCAACATACCCAGGAGGTTGCTCCTTGTAGATGTCCTCCTAAAGATCGCCATAGAGAAAGGCATTCTTGACATCAAGCTGGGAAATAGCCCAATCTCGGTTAACAGCCACATAGAGAAGAACACGGATGGTGCTGAGGCGAGCAACCGGAGAAAAAGTGTCAAAGTAATCAACACCGTAAGTCTGAGTGAAGCCTTTGGCCACCAGCCGGGCCTTATAGCGATCCACAGTGCCGTCGGGGCAAAATTTTACAACAAAGACCCAGCGACAGCCAACCACATCAGTGCCCACGGTAGGAGTAACAAGTGTCCAAGTACCCCTTTCAGTAAGAGTAGCCATCTCTTCATCCATGGCAGATTTCCAAAGAGGGATAGCAAGAGCCTCCTGGTAGGTACGAGGAGTAGAAGTAGCGGAGATAGGCAAGGCAAAACACCTGCGAGAAGGAGAAAGCCGATCATAGGAAACAACTGCCGCAAGCAGGTGTTGAGTACACGCCCGCACCCCTTTGCGAAGAGCAATGAGAAGATCCAGGTCGACGGGTGCATCAGCGACCGGAGCGTCCGTGGCGGAGAATGCTGGCCCGGGACTAGAGAGAGACGACGCCGGAGAAGAGGGAGGAGGGGTGGGTGGGGAGACGGATAGGGAAGGAGATGGTGGAGGAGAGGAGGGAAAGGTGGAGATGTCGAGAGCGTGGAGGGAATGGAGAGAGGCGGTGGAGAAGCAGAGACATCAGGAGGAAGAGAGAAGGTAGGAGAGAAGTAGGAAGCATTCTCGAAAAATGTCACGTCCGCGGAGACAAATTGCTTGCGTAGAAGGGGGTCAAAACAGCAATAACCTTTTTGAGTGGTAGAGTACCCCAAAAAGACACACTTGGTGGAACGGGGGGAAAGCTTGTTGCGGGTAGCGAAGGGAGCATGAACGAAAGCCGTACAGCCAAAGACACGAAGAGGGAGAGGAAAAGGTTCCTTGTGGGGGTAGAGAATGGAGAAGGGGGTCTGGCCGTGGAGAACCGTGTAGGGAAGACGATTGATGAGATAGCAGGCGGGGAGCACAGCGTAGCCCCAGTAGGAGCGAGGTACTTGCATCTACGTCATGAGAGTACGAGCAACATCAACGAGGTGACGTTTTTTACGCTCCGCCACCCCATTTTGCTGGGAGGTGTAAACACAAGTAGTTTGATGAAGAAGACCATGTTGTTGAAAGAAAGAGGAGAACTCATGATTAAGATATTCCTTAGCATTATCAGAGCGTAAAACTTTAATAGAAATGTCAAACTGATTCTTAATCATAAAATAAAATTATTGCCAAATAGAAAAGAGTTCAGAGCGATCTTTTTATAGATACACCCATGTACATCTCAAAAAATCATCTATAAAAGTGACAAAATAGGAACTACCCCTACCAATAGTGAGGGTAGGAGCAAGAACCCAGACATCACAATGAATGAGATCAAACGGGCGAGAGGAGCCACGGCCTTACTTCGGTGGGAAGGAGGAGCGATGATTTTTGCCAAGCTAACACGCATCACAGTTGAGCGGAGGACTGGTCGGAGGTAAGTGTGGCAGAAGCTGTCGAAGAATCCGAGGAGGAGGATGTCCAAGGCGAAGATGCCATTGAAGCAGATCTATAGAGGAGGAGTAGGCGGACAGAGCAGAAACATTGTCGAGGAAATAGAGGCCGCCGCTCTCAGTCACAGTAGCAATCGTCCACTGGGTCCTCAGGTCCTGAAAAGAACAAGAAGTGGGAGTGAATAAGACAGAGCACTGTAGTTGCCGGCATAAAGTGGTAACATATAATAAATTGCACGGGAACTTTGGGACATAGAGAGTGTCCTCCAAGCGAAGTGACGGGGTGACTTGAACCATGCCCGTCCCGAGCACCGGGGATGGTGAACCATCCGCCACACGAACTAGGGGTAGGCGGCCATGCGTTTCAAGGAGAGAGAAGCAATGAGGGTTGCCAGTCATATGATTTGTAGCACCCGAGTCAATCAGCCATTTACCTTGGGTAACAACGTGGGCACTACCTGAAGTCATGGCCACAGAGGCAGACGACCGAGAGGAGGAGGAGGTCGAGGAAGGAGCATCACCAGAAGGGAGAAAACGAGGATGTTTCTGCCAATAGCGGTCAACAGAGTGGCCGGTACGACCACAGTAAGAGCAGAGGAACTTGGACGAACCACGCCTGCCGGAGTGGCTGCGGCCACTAGGACCCCCCGCTGAGCCTGGTGAGCATAGGAGTCCTGGGAAGGGGGGAGGCCAACAGAGGCCGTTGGAGCAGCGAAGTAACAACGGCAATGCGAGCCGCAGTGGCATCTAAAGTAGAAGATGTCACCTCACCTAAGATCTGCTGGCAAATCATATCATAGGAATCGGGAAGACGGAGAAGATAACAAACAGCCAGGAGTTCCTGGAAGTGTTTGTGCTGGTCAGCCAAGTTCGCGGAGAAGGGACGATTCTGTAGGATCTCTGCACCAAGAGCCTGAACTTGATGGTAAGCTGCAGCAGGAGACATGGAGAGGCGGGCAAAGAGGTCCGCATAAAGAGTATAAATGCGGGACGTTTGGCCCCCCTTGGAATAGAGAGCAGCAAGGTGAAGCCAGGCGGCCTTGACCGTCTCATCATGGCGAATGACGGGAAGGCACTCATCAAAGAGGCTGTTGGCGAGCCAAGTGCGGACAAGGGCATCACTCGCATCCCAGTCATTAAATTCAGGCAAGGTACGAGGAGGAGGGTCATCGGTTAGGTGATGACGCTTGCGCTGAGAGCAAAGAAGAAAGGTGAAAGAAACGCTCCAATCGGGATAATTGGAGCCAACAAGCTTAGAAAGCGTGCCAAGGTTGCCCGAAGGAGTAGGTGGAGGAGGAGCTGTAGGAGTGGGGGAGATAACGGGGGTCATGGAGATAACGGGGGTGGAGAGACCCGAAATAGTCATAGAAAAAAGCAAGAAACCGCGCGAGAAGAAGAGAAGCCGCGGGGAGAGGAAAAAGGAGAGCAACCAGCGCGAAACCGCATCGGTTTAAAGGGAAGAAGCCGCGCGAACACTAGCGGCCAGGAAGTAGACCAAGTCACAGCGGGGAAGAGGTCGCGCGTACTGAAAAGTCCGAGCGAACAGAAGAGAAGAGGAAGCAAGAAGCAGCGGCGACAACAAAAAGTCGCAAGCCGGGCGAACAGAAGCAGACCGCAATGACTAGGAAGCAGGAGCAACTAGAACGAAACAGGTCGCAGCGACAAAGAGCAGCTAGAGAAGAGAAGCAAGGAGAAACAAGCCGCGCTAACAGGGTAGCGGGCAGAAGAGAAGGCAAGCCACGAAGACAGGTCGCGTAAAGCAGAAACAAGCCGCGAGAATCAGAGAGCGCACACAATCAGGAGGAAAAGACCGTGTCCTCTGATACCAAGTTAAAAGTAGCGAACATGCAACAACAAACGGATAGAATTTTGAATAATTGAAATTTTATTATCCAAAAAAGATATCATTTGCAAAGTGAAAGTCCACCTAGTGTCAACTATGTTCATCTATGGGGGGGGGGGAATAGGTGACGTGCAGCGCTTTTGCGTAATTTAAATTGTACCTGCTCACGAAAATAAAACAACACAGCACAACAGAGTACACAAGCTATTTATAGTGGTTCCCCGACTTGGGTACATCCACTTTCGCCCTTCGACCTATCTCCCAACAAGGGACGACTCGGTCACTTCTCCAACGGGATTGAAATCCAATCCCTGCACTATCGGAAGGAACCCTTCCACACGTAGGAGTCAACACTCCCACAAACCGGGTTGCACCCAACCCTTACAACACGGAACCAACGTTCCTTTACAACAAAAGTAAAATAGAATGTACAAGAAATACAAACTACGTGAGGAGACTCCGGTGTCCCTCTTTGTTGACGACGTGATCTTGAAGTCTACAAAGAGTCCACAACCTTGGTCTCTCTTGGAGAGGATCTCCCCGGAACCGGCGGCGGCAAGAAGGGCGGCGGCTAGGTTCACGGGATCGGCGGCGACGACGACGTGCAGCTGCTGTTCTTTAAAGATCCAAACTTCGTAGCGAAGCTAGCTAGGTCTACCAACGGTCACACGAGGATCGGTCGTCTCGATCGATTCGGACGGGGAAGTTTTTCCCGATCAACAAATCGAGAGACAAGGGATCTCTGGATAGACGCATGAGACTCTAAGCTTGGCTAAGCTTTTATCGCCGGAGATCGGGAAGAAACGCGATCAACAGCGGTGACCAACTAGCGCGAGCGGCGACGGCGGCGGCGGAGCAGATTCTCGATTTTAGGGTTAGATCGTGCTCGGCTTCTTTTTCGTGTGTCGCTACTGTTCAAAATACCCGTATATATATACTGTAGATACTTTCAATTTGACCGTTGTGGGACCCACAAGAAGAATCCCTAAATCCCGGTCCAGAATATTGACAGCGGCAGAATCCGGTTCAGGAAGTTCCAGAGAAATCGCCAAGTAAAAATCGGCGAGATTCGCAGGTGATTCTCGACGAATCGGCGAGAATCAGTTAGTGATTCTCGCCGATTCGTCGAGAATCACTTGTGATTCTCGCCGAATCACTTGTTGATTCTCAACGAATATAACTTGTATTCAAGATCTGCTCTGCGATGGGTTCGGCGAGAATCACTAGTGATTCTCGCCGAATCTTACTTGACACCGTTTTGAGGTAGCCGGAAAGAGTCGGCGAGAATCACTAATGATTCTCGACGATTCGGAGAGAATCACTAGTGATTCTTGCCGAATCGGCGAGAATCACTTGGTGATTCTCGTCGAATTACACTTAGACGAATTTTCGTCTTTCCACCCAAGAGCTGCTCCTTGACCCATCCTTGCTCCTTGTCTTCTCTTGCATAAGCACGACCCTGTACTTTAAAGTAAGTGCACTACAATAGAGAGAGTACACGTAGGCCAACACATTGATCTGCTCAACGAGGGATTACGTCGTGCAGACCCGTGTATATTGACCTACTGCACCCTGACATTGGTTTGCACTTAGGGTGGAATAACTGCAAGTACAACTTGAAAGATTTTATCAAATACATTGTCAATTGACCTTAGCTTGTCCAGGGGCTTCTTCAAATCAGGTACATTATGGATACAATACCCAACAATCTCCCCCTATTTGAAGAAGCCTAAACCCTACAAGCTAAGGTGAATAGAGCATATGGGAATGAAAACCATAAACTGGGAATTGAGTTGAGTGAGTTATCCATTACCAATTTCTTGGGAGCAAGCTTGTAGGCACCTTAGCCTTAGCCGAGAGGGTAATCTCCCCCTTTTCGGCTTCTGCAAATCGGGGTTTGTAGCATTTGACCCCTTGCTCCCCCTTAGTTCGTGCGTCTGTGCTCACACTTGAGTTCCTTGCTCCCCCTCAGATCGTGCACGAGCCTGGAGCTTCTGTAGTCTTCATTCCTCATAATTGAGCATCCCCAATTCAGTCTTGAAAAGATTGAACTTGGCCTCTTCTAAGGGCTTTGTGAATATAACAGCAATCTGCTTGTCCGTGGGGACATAACAGAGAGAGATGTCCTTGTTCTCCACGTGCTCCCGAATGAAGTGGTAGCGCACTTCAATATGCTTCATTCTGCTGTGCGATACCGGATTGTTGGCAATGGCAATTGTACTGGAGGAGTCGCAGTACATTGGAATTTCCTTGAACTGAAGATCGTAGTCGGCTAACTGGTTTCTGATCCATAGGAGTTGTGCGCAACAGCTGCCTGCCGAGATGTACTCAGACTCTGCTGTGGAGGTAGCTACACAGTTCTGCTTCTTGCTGTTCCATGAGATAAGCCTTCTTCCGAGGAATTGACACGTCCCGGAAGTGCTTTTCCTGTCATCCCTACTCCCTGCAAAATCAGCATCTGAAAAACCTATTAGCTCGACATCATTGTTTCTCGGGTACCACAAGCCAAGATTGGGAGTACCGTTAAGGTATCTTAGAATTCGCTTTGCAGTGACATAGTGAGATTCCTTAGTGTTCACCTGATATCTGGCACAAACACATGTGTAGAACATGATATCCGGTCTACTGGCAGTAAGGTAGAGCAGGGATCCAATGATGCTTCTGTATTTGGTTTCATTGAAAGGTTGACCTTTCTCATCCTTATCCTGAGACATAGTGGATCCCATTGGAGTCCTCATAGAGGTTGCACTCTCCATACCGAATTTCTTAAGGAGTTCATTTGTGAACTTTGTCTGAGAGATGAAGATTCCATCCTCAGACTGTTTCACTTGAAGTCCTAAGAAATACTTGAGCTCTCCCATACTGCTCATTTCAAACTTTCCTTGCATAAGTTTAGAAAACTTTTTGCAAAGATTGTTGTCCGTTGAGCCGAATATTATGTCATCGACATAGATTTGCACCAGCAAAATCTTGCCTTTGACTTCCCGGAGAAACAATGTTTTATCTATTTTACCTCTAGAGAACTTGTTCTCAAGAAGAAAACTAGATAATGTCTCATATCAAGCTCGTGGAGCTTGTTTCAACCCATATAAGTGTTGGGTACATTGGTCAAATGTACCTGATTTGAAGAAGCCTCACCCAACTCAATGATATACATCATAATGTATTTGATGTATGTTTGAGTTACTTGTGCAGGTTAAGAAAGTACTGGACTGAAGCAAAAAGTTTCTAAGTCCATGTGTCGACACCCAGAGGGAAAGTGTCGACACTTAAGAAGACTTGTGTTGACATCCAGACAAGCAGTGTCGACACTTGGAGTCATTGTGTCGACACCTGGGATGCAGAGTCGACACCAGACAGATAGTGTCGACACTTGGAGCTGTGTCGACACTCAGTGAAGTAAAGTGCAGACAGAATGTGTCGACACAAGGAGCTGTGTCGACACCCAGTGAAGCTGTGTCTACACCAGAAAGTGTCGACACTTGGAGCTGTGTCGACACTCAGCAAAAGTCTGCAGAGTCTAAGTACAAGTGTCGACACTCAAAACAATGTGTCGACACTATGCAGAAGAGTCAGCACTTGAAGCATGTGTCGACACTCAACACAATGTGTCGACACTCAACAGAAGAGTCAACATTTGAAGTATGTGTCGACACCCAGAACAATGTGTCGACACACAGCTGAAGACTCAACACTTGAAGAAAGTGTCGACACATGGAGCAGTGTCGACACTTAGCAAAGAACAAAAAGAACAACAAATTATTCTAAGTACAAGTGTCGACACTATGGAAATGTGTCGACACTCAGCTGAAGTCTCAACAACAAGAAGGTGTGTCGACACAAGGAGCTGTGTCGACACTCAGCAAGTTTCAACATTGAAGACAATGTGTCGACACCACGAAGCTGTGTCGACACTTGACAGATTCAACACAAGGAGATGTGTCGACACAAAGGAGATGTGTCGACACTTAGAAGAATTCAGCAAAAGCTAGAAGAACAAGTACTTGTGTCGACACTCAATTTCAGTGTCGACACATGCAGAAGAATCTGTGTCGAGACATACAAGGAGTTGTGTCGACACCTTGTAGACTTGTGTCGACACTTACACAACATGTGTCGACACTTGGACTATAAGTGTCGACACTTAAAGACAGAAAGTCTCGACACTTACAAACTGTTAGAGATTTTCAAGAAGTGACTGGATGACTTGACAGCTGCCGTTCCAGCCGGTCTACAGCAACTGTCAGATATGTCAGAAGTCAGTTATGAACCGGACCAGCCGGTTACCATGAAGAAGGCCTATAAATAGGCATCCACAGTTTACAGAAACTGTTGTTGAGGTTGTTGATTAAGTTGTTAACAGAGTTCAGATTATTGTTGAAGTAATCATTAAAGTGGTATACTGAGTATCAACACAAGAAGATCTTGCAGTCCAAGTGCAGATCTAAGAAGTTGGAGAGAGAGGGCTCCATCCAAGAAATCAGCCTCTGGAACTAGGCTGAGAAGAAGGATTCAGATTCAATTCTGATTCTTAAGTAGCAGAGGTCAAGGAACAACTGCAGAGGATTCAGTCTTATTCAGTTCTACTCAAGAAGCTTTGAAGAAAGCTAAGTCAGATTGGATCCAGCTGAGTTCTTCCAAGAACTCATCAAGAATCTCTCAACTCCCCTCTTATCTTTCTGAGTTGTAGAGTTATAATTTGTAATATCTTTTTAACTTGTAGGATCCTTTGGATCTGAGTGATTTGTAAGCCTATAATTATAAAGGCTGAGGGTAGGGCTTGTTTGCCTGAGTGTAGGAGATAGAGATCTCTGAGTGTAGGCCTTGTTGGCTGAGTGTAGGCATTGGCTGGCTGAGTGTAGGCCTTGATTGGCTGAGTGTAGGCTTTGGGATAAAGCTGAGTTGTAAGGCTTTGGGCCTGAGGTGTAGGAACCAATTTGGGTTCTGAGACAGTGCAGGAGTTTGGCCGAATCTAGTACACTGCTAGATAGGCGAAGGGGGAAAGTGGATGTACCCATATCTTGGGGAACCACTATAAATCACTATGTGTTATACTGTGCTGAAATTGTTGCTGTGTATGCTGTGTTTGCTGTGTTAAACTAGTTAGATTGCTGTGATATAACTGATTGCTGCCAATAAAGTTAGAAAAGGATTAGGTCACCTATTCACCCCCCCCCCCTCTAGCTGTTTAGGTACCATATCTTTCAAGTGGTATCAGAGGGAGGTTCCTCAAAACAAGGACTAACAGTTTGAGGAGATCCTGTTTGGCAGATTCAGTGTAAGGCATTACACAGTTTCAAGAAAATCAAGAAAATCAAGAAACATGGGTTCTTATGAGAATCACAAGGAATTGGGTTCCATGAAATTACCCATATGCAGAAAGGAGATCTTTGGGATCTGGAAAGAAAGGGTAAGGCTATTTATGGAAGCCTCTGACCCTAGAATCTACATCACAGTTAAGGAAGGGCCTTATGTGCCTATGAAGATTTCAGTTCTAGATGCAAACCAGAGAACTCCAAAGGATTTCTCTGATATGACTAAAGATGAAATTGTCCTGGTCATTATGGACAAGAGGGCACATAACATAATAGTGAGTGCCATTGATGATGCAACTTTTTAGAACTTAATTCACTGTAAAACAGCAAAAGAAATGTGGGATACCCTCATTGTCTATATGGAAGGTTCTGAAGAAGTTAGGCAAGATAGGAAGTCCTTGCTAAATCAGGAGTATGAAAACTTTAGGCAAGAAAAGGGTGATAGCATCACTAAGTGCTATAAGAAATTTTACAGAATAGTTAATGAACTCATGTCTTATGGAAGAGAGTTCAGTAACTATGAACTAAATGACAAGTTCTTAAGGTCCCTAACCAAAGATTGGGACACCAAGATCTGTGTCATAAGTGAAATGGCTAAGTTGGGGGAAATTCCTCCTCCCACACTATTTGGCAAGCTATTGTCTTATGAAATACAGCTAACAGTGAGAAAAGAGGAGGAGAAATCAACAAGGACTGAGCACAAAGAAAGAACTGTTGCTTTCAAAACAGAAGTTCCCAGAAAGTGCAGGAACAAGTCTTCAACTCCACCTCCAGAGGTAGTTGAATCAGAGTCTGATGAGTCTATCAGCACAAAGTCTAAGAGCAGTGAAAGTGATGAAGACTTTGCTGCTTTCACTAGACACTTTCAGAAGTTTTTGAAAAAGAAACATTGGAGGTCAAGGCCTTCTACATCACAAGGAAAGGAAGACTCTTATCAGAAAAAGAGGTCTTTAAAGAATGACAAGAAAAGGACAAAATCAAGCAAGGCAACTGGTTCAAAGATTGTTTGCTATTGCTGCAATAGACAGGGCCATGTTATTGTAGATTGTTCAGAGAAGAGAAAGGAATCTGGTGACAGGAAAAAGACTCACTTCAAAGGGAAGAAAGAAAAGTCTTTTGTTGCTAAGAAGGAGAAGACTCTATCAGATATCTCTTCTTCAGAAACTGAGTCTGAGGCTGAAGCCTACATAGGGCTGTTTGCTGAAGAAGAAGAGGAAGAATTCATGCAGATCTTGGAGTCAATTTATGAACAAGAAGACAGTCATTGCCAAGGGCTAATGGCTTTGACAGTCAGTGCCAAAATCCTGGAGCAGCCAGGACCCAGTCAGGTACAAGGTTCATGTTCAAGTTCAGTTTCTTGTTCTAGTTCAGATTCAGATTCTTCTTCATCAAGTGATGAGAATGTATCTGAGTCTGAGGAAGATATTCATCAGCTTATAGATGAATATAAGGTATTGTTGCAAGCCTACAAGAAAAGCAAGACCCTAGCCAAAAGTCAGGCAAAGGAAATTGCTGATCTTAAAGCTGCTGCAACAGATTTTGAGAAACAATTTGATCAAAAACTGAATGAGGTAGCCAGGCTGAAACACATTACTGTGATTCAGATGGGAACTATCACTTTTAAGAATGATCAAATTAAGTGTCTGGAGAATAATCTTCAGAAGGAGAAGGACTTGGTTGCTAGGTTTTCAAAGCCTAAATCAGTGCTACCCTTAATTGATGAATTTGTTCATCACAAGGGTAAAGCTGGACTGGGCTTTGTTAGACCTGCAGGGACTGAGCAGTCCAAGTATAAGTCCAAGGGCAAAGCCCCAACATTCAACAAGCCTGTTGTAGTCAAGACAGCCAAGGCAGTACCTAAGCAAAGGTACAATATATTTGAATGTTGGTGCTGTGGCAAAGTTGGCCATTTTGCAGTAGACTGTTGGCACAATGTGAGTGCCAAAGTGAGTTCCAAACTACCTGTTGGAAAACCATTAGGTAGGTTTGTCAAATTGCAAACTAACAATCACCAAGGACCCAAGAATACTTAGGGTTCAAAGGTTCATTAATTTGTTTTGCAGGTGAGTACAAGTGGCCATACCCCTACATGGTACTTGGACAGTGGATGTTCCAGACTTATGACTGGAACTAGGGGACTACTGAAGGACTACATTCCAATCAAAAATGGTCCTAAAGTGACCTTTGGTGGTTCTGAAAAAGGAATCATCAAAGGGTTTGGTAACATTTCTTCAAACTTAGTTACCATTACTCAAGTGGCTTATGTTAAAGGGTTGAAACACAACCTAATAAGTATAAGTCAATTAAGTGATGTAGGGTATGACATCTCATTTGTTAAAAATGGTTGTCATATCAAGAGGTCAAGTGATCAAGAGATCATTTTGACAGGATATAGGAAGAGGAATGTCTACTGCCTAGACATTATGATTGAGAACAATGGTTCTCCAGTTTGTCTTGTAGCTGATGAGACAGTCTCTCATTGTGTCAAATGGCATAAGAGGCTAGCCCATCTTAACTACAAGACAATTAGCAAACTCTTTAGCAAAGAGTTAGTGAGGAATGGTCCTCAAGTTAAGTGTGTTAAAGATGGCATTTGCTCAGCTTGTCAGAAGGGCAAGCAGACTAAATCCACCTTTAGAAGCATAGATAACAAAGATGCTGTGAGGTGTTTGTACCTCTTGTATTTGGATCTCTTTGGTCCAATGCCAGTTCACAGCTTGGGTAGGAAGGTCTATACCCTTGTAGTTGTAGATGACTACTCAAGGTTTTCCTGGGTGTTCTTCTTAAGACAGAAATCTGAAACACCTAGTGTGTTCTTCAGCTTTGTCAATCAAATTCAGAATGAACTAAATAGTACTGTGGTCAGAATTAGAAGTGACCATGGTACTGAATTTCAGTCTGATAGCATGACAAAACTGTGTGAAGACTTTGGGATATTTCAAGAATTCTCTTCACCTAGAACACCTCAGCAAAATGGCATTGCTGAAAGGAAAAATAGGACCTTGATAGAGGCTGGTAGAACCCTACTAAGTGATACATCACTGCCAGAGTATTTCTGGGCTGAAGCAGTTAACACTGCATGCCATGTTATAAATAGGGCTACCATCACTAAAGGGCTAAACAAGACCCCCTATGAAGTTGTGAAAGGCAGGAAACCAAACCTATCCTACTTCAGGATCTTTGGTTGCAAATGCTTCATACTTAACAATGGGAAGTCTTACTTAACTAAGTTTGCTGCCAAGTCCCAAGAGGGAATTTTTGTTGGGTACAGCAATAATAGTAAGGCTTATAGAGTCTATAACTTGACTACACAAGTTGTAGAAGAATCAGTGCATGTAGTTTTTGATGAGACTAAACTTATTAATAATGAGTTGTCTAGCAATGTATGCAGCCCCATAGGTTTGACAAAGACAATGGACAAGCTGACAATAGAAGAAGTGCCTGCTGCAAGACAGCAAGGAGAGGAGAGTAGCTGCTGTCCAGGGGAGAACTACATGTGCCAGTTGCTGAAGAAATCCAAGGTATACAGCATGATGCAGATGCTGAAGTGGTTCAACCTGAAGTGAGGAATGCCTCCAGCCCACAGGCATCTTAGAGATCATCCAGTAGAGCTGATTATTGGAGATCCAAGACAAGGAGTACAAACCAGGAGTAGAAACATGAATGCTGCAATCTATTCCATCTTTCTGTCACAAGTTGAACCTAAGAAATTTGAAGAAGCAATACAAGATCCACAATGGACTGAAGCAATGCAAGAAGAGCTTAATCAGTTCAAGAGGTGCAAGGTTTGGGAACTTGTTCCTAAACCTAAAGACCACAATGTAATAGGAGTTAAGTGGATCTATAGGAATAAGATGGATGAACAAGGGGTCATCATTAAGAATAAAGCTAGACTGGATTGCTAAAGGATATAGGCAAGAAGAAGGTATTGACTTTGATCAAACCTTTGCTCCAGTAGCCAGACTGGAAGCCATAAGAATGTTCTTGGCCTATGCAACCTATCAAGGATTCAAGGTATACCAAATGGATGTCAAGTCAGCATTCCTAAATGGTAATTTGAAAGAAGAAGTCTATGTGGAGCAGCCTTCAGGTTTTGTTGATCCAACTCTACCTCATTATGTCTATAGACTTAGGAAAGCTTTATATGGGTTAAAGCAAGCCCCTAGGGCTTGGTATGAAACCCTATCTAGTTTCCTTCATTGAGAACAAATTCTCAAGGGGGAAAATAGATAAGACTCTATTCCTTAGGGAATCTAGAGGCAAAGTCATACTAGTCCAAATATATGTAGATGACATTATATTTGGGTCTACTGAAAGCAGCCTTTGCAAAAAGTTTGCAAAACTTATGCAAGGTCAGTTTGAGATGAGTAGTATGGGAGAGCTGAAGTTTTTCTTGGGTCTCCAAGTTAAACAGACTGAGAGTGGTTTGTCCATTTGTCAGTCAAAGTTCACCCTAAAACTCATGAGGAAGTATTGTATGGATTCATCCAGTACCATGAAGACTCCTATGGGGTCAAGTATGTCTCTTAGCAAGGATGATGCAGGGAAACCTGTAGATGAAACCTTGTATAGAGGGATAGTTGGCTCCCTATTATACTTGACTGCTAGTAGACCAGACATCATGTATGCTACATGTGTTTGTGCAAGGTATCAAGCCTGCCCTAAAGAGTCTCACTTGACTGCAGTCAAGAGAATTTTGAGATATCTAAAGGGCACTCCCTATCTAGGCCTCTGGTACCCTAGGAATGGAGATTTTGATCTAACAGGTTTTTCAGATGCAGACTTTGCAGGATGCAAAGAGGATAGAAAGAGCACTACTGGAACCTGTCAATTCCTAGGTGGAAGACTAATTTCATGGAGCAGCAAAAAACAGACTAGTGTGGCTATCTCCACAGCTGAGTCAGAGTATGTGGCTGCAGGAAGTTGCTGTGCTCAACTTCTGTGGATTCAACATCAGCTAGAGGACTATGGATTTCAGGTAAGTAGAACTCCACTTTACTGTGATTCTACAAGTGCTATTTCAATAGCTAATAACCCGGTATCTCATAGTAGAACAAAACATATTGAGATTAAATATCACTTTCTTAGAGAACATGTAGAAAGAGAAGATATTTCACTTGAATATGTTAAAACTGATAATCAGATAGCTGACATGTTTACTAAGCCACTAGAAGAAGCTAAGTTCAATAGATTCAAAATTGAACTAGGAATGATAAACTTAGAGTAAGTTTACAGATTTGAAAATGACTAAGTAAAAAGGTGTCGACACATAGACAAGTCTATGTCGACAAAGAATAGTGGTGTCGACACTTCAGGAAAAAAGGTGTCGACACATCTAGGAATGTGGTGTCGACACTTCAGAATGTTAGTGTCGACACATGTCAAGTAGGTGTCGACACATTCAATATGGTGTCGACACTTAAGTTTTACTCAGAATTTTTCTAAGTAAAGTCTCGACAATGTGTCGAGTTATGTTGTGTCGACACATAACTAAGTGTCGACACATAAAATCTGTTGACTAAACTTGTGTCGACACATGTGTGTCGAGACATTATAAGTCAGTGTCGACACTTATTGCCAGTGTCGACACACTTTAAGCTAGCTGTCCCGCCTGTTCATCTTCAAAATCAGAAAGGTATAAATAGGGTTCTGTCTTTGTTTGTCGACATGCTTTCAAAGTTTCGAGACCAAAACTCCTGTGTCGACACCTCTCTTTTCTCAAGACTAATTCTCCAAACCCTAATGGATCCTAAGCTTGAGGAGAACGTTAACGAGGGCTATGAGCTAGTGCGCGGCGTGTTCGATGAAGCTGATCAAGAAATCAAGTCGGTGGTAACCCTAGTCGCCAATTCTGGACTAGAATACTTGGTTTCAGAACCAACAAAGATTTGGAAAAAGGAAGTTCTTGAATTCCTTAATGGAGCTGCTGTAGATGACTCTGGATATAGAATCAAATCCAGAGTTCATGGATCTAAAGTCAAGATTTCACCAAAAAGTTTGAGGAAGGTACTCCAGCTACCTAAAACACAAGATGAGGAAGAAGTAACTGCATCCAAGACCAGGGAAGCCCTTATCTGGTGTGGACTTGATCCAAAGATGAAGATAGGATCTGTCTTTAACAGGAAAGGCATGAACAGTCAAGGAAAATTCATGTCTGAGATTGTAGGCAAGGTTATTCTCAGTAAGCCTGGAGGGCATGACAGGGTGTCTGCCTCTATGTTTGGAATAATGACTAGAATCATCTTCACTCTGAAAACAGATTGGTCTCAAGTGGTGTATGAGAAAATTAAGGAAAGTCTGAAGAAGCCCAACCTGGGCAGAATACTTAGTCTCTACCTAGCTGGTACCATACCAGAGGTAATGAATACAGCTGCAGGAAGTAAGATCAACCACATGAGGAAGATGGATCTGAGGATCTTTTCTAGATGGGAAAGGGTGTTGTCCAAGGAAGTGGCAACCCCAGAAAAGCCAGTTACTGAGAAGGAGACTCCTCCAAGGCAGAAAAGGAAGACAGCTGCTGTGACACAGGAGTCCTCCAGCAGTTCAGGGAGTGACGAACAAGTTGTTTTCACTCCTGATGCTCAAGAAGAAGTGGCTACAGAGAAGACCCCTGCTGCTCAAGATGTAGCTGAGTTCCAGGGGGAGCTGCCTCAAGCTAGCCCCATCCATAGGGATCACAGCCAGGGGGAGCATCCAGTAGTAGAAGAACCCTCTACTCTGGACAGTGAGCAAGCCACCATCATTATCCAAGAGTTACTCACTGACCTAAAAACCTTAGAATATCTTATAGAAGATGCTGATTTGTCTGATGTTCCTCAGCAAATTCAGCTGCCTAGCCAAGAACCAGATGTTATTATCAAAGACACATCTGCTATTCCAGTGGTTGAAGAGCACAGAATATCTCCAGCTCAATCACCTCAAGAATTCACAATGGAAGACTTGTTCCTAAATCTGGATCAAGCAGATTTTGACAAAGAAATTGATGCTGCTGAAGAAGAGACTACTGCTGCTGAAGATAAGAGTGCTGCTGCTGAGGGGGAGCACATGGAAGTTCTGGAAGAGCCTATTAGGCTGGAAACTGAGCAAGCACCTGATGTGCAAACTGAGAAGCCTCAAAGCCCTAAGGAAAGGGTTGAAATAGCCAGCACTTCAGAATCTGAAGAAGATGAGGCTGCAAAGGCTAAGAAGAAGAAACTCTATGTCTTCAAGAGGAGAAGTCAGAGTTATAAGAAAGCCTTACAATCCATTGCCCCACATCCTATAGTCCAACAAGCTCCAACTGTTGACTATAGTGCTTTACTGATTGCACTGCAGATAAAAATGGATGAACAAAGGAAAGCCATAGAGGCTTATGTTGATGAAGGGCAGAAGACTTTACAGTTTGACCTGGCCCAAGAAATAAAGTCTATAAGGTTTGAGATGAACTTTCATAAGAAGGAGATGAATGAATGCTTCCACAAGGGTGGAAATGCTGTGGTGTATCTGGCAACACACCAAGAGAAGATAAAGGCACAGGTAGATGATATAGCATTGAAGCAAGGGTATGTACTGGAAAATCAGTTAAGGATGAATGATAACTTGACTGCATCACACAATGTTATAGTCACTGAATTGAAGAATAAGACTGCTGAACCTTCAACATCTACTGCTGCTGCTAAAGCTGAATTTGACAAAGTATTCCAGGAAGAACTTACTGCTGTTAAGTCTACTATTAAAGATTCCCAGAAAGCCATCTCTGAACAACTTACAAAGCTGAAACCATTCTTTAAAGAGGGAATCAGATATTTGGACAGTCAAATTAGATTTCAAAAGGATGATGTCAGAGACCATATGGCTAGAGAAGTCATAAAGGGGGAGAGAGTATTAGTCAAAGCTAGCTCTGACCATGCTAAATGGATATCTAACACCATCAGAGCTACACTGGGTTATCCTCCACTCTGTGATGATGATAATGTTGCTGAATCAGGGATTCAAACTGCATATCTTGGAGGTGAGCAACCAGAGGTAGCTCAAGTGATTTATCCACCTCCAGATTTTGACATGGTTCAAGCAGATGTCCAGACAATGTATAGCCCAACTGAAGGAAAGCCTAATGTTATTCTGGATAAAGTGGTTCAGCCTATTTCTGCAGCTATGCAAGAGGCATTAGAGAAAGAAGAAAAGGCAAGGTTGTCAAAGAAGAGGTTTAGGGAACACGCAGAACAAAGGCCAGATTTTGAACAGTGGAGCCCTACCTCTAGAAATATAATTTTAACTTCCTGGAAAGATGCCAAGGACAATGCTCATGAAAGGAACAAGTGGTTCTCTGAAGCAGAATGGAAGAAACATGAAATAAGACAGGAGGCCATTGTTCAATATAGAAGAAAGGCAAAGATGGGAAAGCTACCTCCTACTGTAGTGGAGCCTAGCAAGTACTTCCCCAAGCCATATCATTATTTTGAGAGGCAGAAAATCAAAGCAGAAGAGCTGAAGAAGAAGGACTTAAAAGGCAAGAAGCCTGCTGATGCTGCAACTGCTGAAGCCACTGTCAAAGCTCAAGTCCAATCAGGCAAAGGCATTGTTATCAAAGAACCAGATCAGAAATAGATTAGGAATTGACTTGAAAATTGTTGTAATCTTTTGAATGAAATACATTTTTGTAAACCATTGAAGATGTATTAGAAAAATGTTAGAACAATAAATGAGAAATATATTTCATGATTGTTCTGAGAATATGTCTATTTCTTGTTTGTTCTGCAATGTTGAATGTGTATACATGTGTGAAATATTACATGTTTATGTTTACCCTGCTGATTATAATCTGCTTTACATCATTTTGTAATTTTAATTATGAATGGTGTATATCATTGACTAAGGGTTATGACTTCTCCAAATAGGGGGAGATTGTTGGGTACATTGGTCAAATGTACCTGATTTGAAGAAGCCTCACCCAACTCAATGATATACATCATAATGTATTTGATGTATGTTTGAGTTACTTGTGCAGGTTAAGAAAGTACTGGACTGAAGCAAAAAGTTTCTAAGTCCATGTGTCGACACCCAGAGGGAAAGTGTCGACACTTAAGAAGACTTGTGTCGACATCTAGACAAGCAGTGTCGACACTTGGAGTCATTGTGTCGACACCTGGGATGCAGAGTCGACACCAGACAGATAGTGTCGACACTTGGAGCTGTGTCGACACTCAGTGAAGTAAAGTGCAGACAGAATGTGTCGACACAAGGAGCTGTGTCGACACACAGTGAAGCTGTGTCTACACCAGAAAGTGTCGACACTTGGAGCTGTGTCGACACTCAGCAAAAGTCTGCAGAGTCTAAGTACAAGTGTCGACACTCAACACAATGTGTCAACACTATGCAGAAGAGTCAGCACTTGAAGCATGTGTCGACACTCAACACAATGTGTCGACACTCAACAGAAGAGTCAACATTTGAAGTATGTGTCGACACCCAGAACAATGTGTCGACACACAGCTGAAGACTCAACACTTGAAGAAAGTGTCGACACATGGAGCTGTGTCGACACTTAGCAAAGAACAGAAAGAACAACAAATTATTCTAAGTAAAAGTGTCGACACTATGTAAATGTGTCGACACTCAGATGAAGTCTCAACAACAAGAAGGTGTGTCGACACAAGGAGCTGTGTCGACACTCAGCAAGTTTCAACATTGAAGACAATGTGTCGACACCACTAAGCTGTGTCGACACTTGACAGATTCAACACAAGGAGATGTGTCGACACAAAGGAGATGTGTCGACACTTCGAAGAATTCAGCAAAATCTAGAAGAACAAGTACTTGTGTCGACACTCAATTTCAGTGTCGACACATGCAGAAGAATCTATGTCGAGACATACAAGGAGTTGTGTCGACACCTTGTATACTTGTGTCGACACTTACACAACATGTGTCGACACTTGGACTATAAGTGTCGACACTTAAAGACAGAAAGTCTCGACACTTACAAACTGTTAAAGATTTTCAAGAAGTGACTGGATGACTTGACAGCTGCCGTTCCAGCCGGTCTACATCAACTGTCAGATATGTCAGAAGTCAGTTATGAACCGGACCAGCCGGTTACCATGAAGAAGGCCTATAAATAGGCATCCACAGTTTACAGAAACTGTTGTTGAGGTTGTTGATCAAGTTGTTAACAGAGTTCAGATTATTGTTGAAGTAATCATTAAAGTGGTATACTGAGTATCAACACAAGAAGATCTTGCAGTCCAAGTGCAGATCTAAGAAGTTGGAGAGAGAGGGCTCCATCCAAGAAATCAGCCTCTGGAACTAGGCTGAGAAGAAGGATTCAGATTCAATTCTGATTCTTAAGTAGCAGAGGTCAAGGAACAACTGCAGAGGATTCAGTCTTATTCAGTTCTACTCAAGAAGCTTTGAAGAAAGCTAAGTCAGATTTGATCCAGCTGAGTTCTTCCAAGAACTCATCAAGAATCTCTCGACTCCCCTCTTATCTTTCTGAGTTGTAGAGTTATAATTTGTAATATCTTTTTAACTTGTAGGATCCTTTGGATCTGAGTGATTTGTAAGCCTATAATTATAAAGGCTGAGGGTAGGGCTTGTTTGCCTGAGTGTAGGAGATAGAGATCTCTGAGTGTAGGCCTTGTTGGCTGAGTGTAGGCCTTGGTTGGCTGAGTGTAGGCCTTGATTGGCTGAGTGTAGGCTTTGGGATAAAGCTGAGTTGTAAGGCTTTGGGCCTGAGGTGTAGGAACCAATTTGGGTTCTGAGACAGTGTAGGAGTTTGGCCGAATCTAGTACACTACTAGATAGGCGAAGGGGGAAAGTGGATGTACCCATATCTTGGGGAACCACTATAAATCACTGTGTGCTGTACTGTGCTGAAATTGTTGCTGTGTATGCTGTGTTTGCTGTGTTAAACTAGTTAGATTGCTGTGATATAACTGATTGCTGCCAATAAAGTTAGAAAAGGATTAGGTCACCTATTCACCCCCCCTCTAGGTGTTTAGGTACCATATCTTTCAATAAGGCTTTATTAAGAAAATAAACATGATTGGGATAAGTAGGATCGACAAAACCTGGGGGTTGAGCGACTTATACTTCCTCTTTCAGGTCTCCGTTCAAGAATGCTGATTTCACATCCATTTGATAGACTGTGAATCCTTTGTGTGAAGCATACGCCAGGAACAATCTGATTGCCTCGAGCCTTGCTACTGGTGCGAAGGTCTGGTCGAAGTCAATCCCCTCCTCCTGTCGGTAACCTTGAGCCACCAGCCTTGCCTTGTTCTTTACGATGACACCATGTTCATCCAGCTTGTTTTTGAAGATCCACTTGGTGCCAATCACATTCTGATTGTGTGGTCTGGGAACTAGCGTCCAAACGTTGCAATGGTCGAATTGATGTAGTTCGTCTTGCATGGCCAGAATCCATGCCGCATCTTTGTTCGCCTCGTCGAACTTCTTTGGCTCAACCTGGGACAGGAAGCTAAGATGCAATACTTCGTTAATGGTATCTCTTCGAGTTCTGACACCGACACGAGGATCTTCGATGATCTGATCTCTAGGATGATCCCTCACATGCCGGAGCTCTAGAAGTCTGGCATTTGGAGCTTCAACTACTTCTTTGGCTTCTCTTTCTTCCAAGAGATTTGTTCCATTTTGATCTTCAACATTTTCAGATGACGTGGAGGTGGAAACTTTGACGTACTTGGTAGTGTCATCTTTAGCGGTCTCATCCAGACTCAGCTGTTCAAGTCATGCACCTGCATCTTCAAGAATACCACTGGAAGAATTGTTGTTAAGCAAACTTCCTTCATCAAATACAACATTTATTGATTCTTCTACCACTAGGGTTTTCTTATTGAAGACCCTATATGCCCGACTATGGGAACTATAGCCCATGAATATGCCTTCGAAGCATTTTTCACCAAATTTAGTACGCGGGTACTTCCCATTATTCAGTACATAGCATCTGCAACCAAAGATCCTCAAGTAGGCCATGGTTGGTTTCCTGCCTTTCAGTAGCTCGTAAGGCGTCTTACTATGATGCTTGTTGATCAAGGCTCGGTTTTGTACATGACAAGCTGTATTGTCAGCCTCTGCCCAGAAGTATTCCGGGAGAGAAGCGTCTTTCAACATTGTCGTGCAGGCTTCAATGAGAGTTCTATTTCTCCTCTCCGCAACTTCATTTTGCTGAGGATTGCGCGGGGAGGAAAACTCATGAAAGATACCTTGTTCTTCACAGAATTCTGTCATAGCACCAGATTCGAATTCTGTTCCATGGTCACTTCTGATTTTGACCACTGAGCAGTTAAATTCGTTCTGAACCTGCTTGACAAAACTAGTGAAGATGTCAAACGTATCTGACTTTCGTTTCAAAAAGAACACCCATGTAAACCGAGAATGATCATCAACAATCACTAGCGTATAGGACTTGCCTCCCAAGCTATGAACTTGCATTGGACCAAACAAGTCCATATGTAAAAGGTAAAGACATCAGGAAGAGTCTTTGTCTGCAATGCTCTTAAAGGTAGCCCGAGTCTGTTTGCCCATCTGGCATGCAGGACAGGGGCTATCTTTGATGCACTTGATAATGGGAGCATCCCTTACTAAGTACTTAGAAAACAGCATACTAATTGTCTTGAAATTAACATGTGCCAATCTCTTGTGCCATTGATCACAAAGAGATGCACTGCCTGCTGCCACTAGGCATACGGGGGTAGATGAATCTACACTGAGAAAATCTAAGCAGAAGATATTTCTGCTCCTAATGCCTGATAATACCGTCTCAGAAGAGGTACGTGAAATTATCAGATATTTATCCTTGCAGAACTTAACGTCATAACCTTTATCACATAACTGACTTACACTGATCAGGTTATGGTTTAACCCTTCAACATAAGCCACGTCGGTGATAGAGATTATACCGTTGGAAATCATACCGTAACCTATGGTGACTCCTCGATCTGACCCTCCAAAGATGACTTTGGGTCCATTCTCGACTGGAGTGTAATCATGCAACAGGCTTCTTGTCCCAGTCATATGCCGGGAGCATCCACTGTCCAAATACCAGATCGGCGTTTTGGTGGCCTTTGGACATTCCTGCAAAACAAAGTTAACTCGCCTTAGGAACCCAATTGAACTTGGGTCCTAGATTCCTGGTTAGCACACTCCCCCTCGGTTGGTTAACCCTACGAGTGGTCGGCCTCGCAGTGCTAACATAGGGAGTCTCGTAATACCTTGGATTAAACCAACAATCCACGGCAAAGTGACCAACTTTGCCACAGCACCAACAGTCAAATCTGTTGTACCTCTTCCTAGGCTCCTGCCTTACCCTGGGAACGGTGGGTACAGCTGGGGCCTTGGATCTGGAGGTGGAGGCCTCATGGTGACAACAGTCACATGACTTCGTCACCTTCTGTATAACAGGCTTGGCTTTTGGTGCCTGCTTTCCATTATGGCCGCTAGAGAACGGACCATAATTTCCCATGTGGATTTCCTTATAAGGTGCCTTGAAGGCACTCTCACCGAAGTTCCGGGGAAAGGTCCAACCGTCATATCGGCTCTTTGGCTTTGCAACCGAAGGCCAGAAATGATGGCCAAAAGTTGACTCAAAGTCATGTTGGTTGCAAGGAAAGCCAGGCTTTCTGAACGCAACAGGACTAAGCGGAGCCTTTCCCTTTTCATCAGCAGAGGCCTTCTTGGCGGCCTTATTCTTCCTCTGGTTCCTGTTTCTCCTGGATGAGGAACCAGATACCCCTACATGCCCCAAGCCAGCTCTTTTGGCCTGAGCAGAGAAGGTATCAACGACTGGAAGAATTGTTTTTGGCATAGAGAAGCTCTTGACGATCTTCCTTTCTGCCGCAAGTAGTTCTTCCAACTTGTCGACTTCCTCCTGCTTAAGATCAAGGAGCTTCAAGGACTCTGAATGCTTTGAAGTCAGGTCAAGGTGCTCCTGTCGGAGAGAAATCAAGCTAGTGACCTCTTCCCTTAGGGATACACACTCACCCTTAAGGAATTTCACTTCCTTCTTCTCAGCCTTCAGTCTCTTACGGCACTCCTCGAAAGTGTTGAGCAGAAGCTCATATTTCTCGAGGAGCTCCGCTTCACGGGCCGAAGGGCTATCCTCAGGTTCATCATCCTGAGACTCAGGGTCAGATTCGGAGTCGGAGAGAGGAGTGTGAGCTTTTACCTTCCCAGTAAATGGGGGGCATTCTCCTTCTGAGTCAGAGAGACCCACCAGCCCGAAGTAGGCTTCCTCATCATCACTAGAGTCTGAGGAATCAGACTCACTCAGTGTCTTTGGCCTTTTGGCGATGTAGCTCCGCTCCTTCTTATCTCTAGAGGATTTGTGCTCCTCTTCTTTCCCTTTTTCTCTCTTGCCTTGATAGCAGTCGGCCATGACGTGTCCTGGCTTATTGCATACAAAGCAAATAATGTCAGAGGAGCGATGTTTGTTAGGTCTAGATGCATACCTGTCAGAAGAATAATTTTTCTTCTGATGCCTGGAGGAGGAGCCGTCTCTCTTTCTTTGATTCCTCATCTTGAGGAACTTCTTGAACTCTCGAGTGATGAGGGAGAAATCCTCCTCCGACAGCTCTGAGCTGGAGGAGCATGGCTCGGAGTCCTCCTCCTCATCCTTTTTCCTGGCACGGTATGAAACTGCACCCTTGCCTTTTCTGGAGTGACTGGCTTTTAGAGCCACAGTCTTTTCTTTGGCTGCCGCCCTCTCAGCTTCTTCTTCTGCTTTTCTGGTGTTCAGCTGAAGCTCATAAGACATCAGCTTCACAAACAGAATTTGAGGATCAGTTTCAGCTAGTCTGCCAAACTCTCTGATGGCGCAGATCGTTGTGTCCCATTCCTTAGTAAGGGACCTAAGGAATTTATCATTGAGTTCACCATTAGTGAACACTCTTCCGTAGCCTTTGAGGGCGTTGACAATCTTGAGGAAGTTCTCATAGGTGACTCTGATCTCTTCCTTAGACCCTTGTCTGAAGGCCTCATATTTGTGGTTCAGGAGGGATCTCCGATCATCCCTCACTTCATCCGTGCCCTCCATTAGGATGATCAGGCACTGCCAAATCTCCTATGATGTCCTGCAGTTGCTGAAGTTTTGCATCATTGATTCATCAACCGCGCTGACTAGATTGTTTCGCGCCTTCTTGTCAAGTCCTACTAGCATCATCTCGTCCTTGTCCATTTCAGAAAGTTTCTTTGGCACTTTCTGGGTAGGATCAATGATGCATGCCTTAGTGGGGACATAGGGTCCTTCCTCCACGATCATGAAGAGACGAGGATCAACTGCTTCCATGTAGAACCTGATCCTTTCCTTCTAGATAGGAAAGTTGAGCCTAGTGCACACTGGGATCTTGCCTGTGTACTTGAGCCCGTCCATAGTAGATGTTTATCTTCTTCTTGACACTAGGGGCAGGATTCAACTCAAGGTGTTAACCTATTTGATGAGAAACCTCCCTCTGATACCACTTGAAAGTCCACTTAGTGTCAACTATGTTCACCTATGGGGGGGGGGGAATAGGTGACGTGCAGCGCTTTTGTGGAATTTAAATTGTACCTGCACACGAAAATAAAACAACACAGCACAACAGAGTACACAAGCTATTAATAGTGGTTCCCCGACTTGGGTACATCCACTTTCCCCCTTCGACCTATCTCCCAACAAGGGACGACTCGGTCACTTCTCCAACGGGATTGAAATCCAATCCCTGCACTATCGGAAGGAACCCTTCCACACGTAGGAGTCAACACTCCCACAAACCGGGTTGCACCCAACCCTTACAACACGGAACCAACGTTCCTTTATAACAAAAGTAAAATAGAATGTATAAGAAATACAAACTACGTGAGGAGACTCCGGTGTCCCTCTTTGTTGACGACGTGATCTTGAAGTCTACAAAGAGTCCACAACCTTGGTCTCTCTTGGAGAGGATCTCCCCGGAACCGGCGGCGGCAAGAAGGGCGGCGGCTAGGTTCACGGGATCGGCGGCGACGACGATGTGCGGCTGCTGTTCTTTAGAGATCCAAACTTCGTAGCGAAGCTAGCTAGGTCTACCAACGGTTCACACGAGGATCGGTCGTCTCGATCGATTCGGATGGGGAAGTTTTTCCCGATCAACAAATCGAGAGACAAGAGATCTCTGGATAGACGCGTGAGACTCTAAGCTTGGCTAAGCTTCTGTCGCTGGAGATCGGGAAGAAACGCGATCAACAGCGGCGACCAACTAGCGCGAGCGGCGACGGTGGCGGCGGAGCAGATTCGCGATTTTAGGGTTAGATCGTGCTCGGCTTCTTTTTTGTGTGTCGCTACTGTTCAAAATACCCGTATATATATATACTGTAGATACTTTCAATTTGACCGTTGTGGGACCCACAAGAAGAATCCCTAAATCCCGGTCCAGAATATTGACAGCGGCAGAATCCGGTTCAGGAAGTTCCAGAGAAATCGCCAAGTAAAAATCGGCGAGATTGGCAGGTGATTCTCGACAAATCGGCGAGATTCAGTTAGTGATTCTCGCCGATTCGTCGAGAATCACTTGTGATTCTCGCCGAATCACTTGTTGATTCTCAACAAATATAACTTGTATTCAAGATCTGCTCTGCGATGGGTTCGGCGAGAATCACTAGTGATTCTCGCCGAATCTTACTTGGCACCGTTTTGAGGTAGCCGGAAAGAGTCGGCGAGAATCACTAATGATTCTCGACGATTCGGCGAGAATCACTAGTGATTCTCGCCGAATCGGCGAGAATCACTTGGTGATTCTCGTCGAATTACACTTAGACGAATTTTCGTCTTTCCACCCAAAAGCTGATCCTTGACCCATCCTTGCTCCTTGTCTTCTCTTGCATAAGCACGACCCTGTACTTGAAAGTAAGTGCACTCCAATAGAGAGAGTACACGTAGGCCAACACATTGATATGCTCAACGAGGGATTACGTCGTGCAGACCCGTATATATTGACCTACTGCACCCTGACATTGGTGTGCACTTTGCGTGGAATAACTGCAAGTACAACTTGAAAGAATTTATCAAATACATTGTCTATTGACCTTAGCTTGTCCAGGGGCTTCTTCAAATCAGGTACATTGTGGATACAATACCCAACACAAAGGTATAACCTCACTTTTATAGAATGGAGGAGATATGAGAGAGTACAAATAAACAATGTGGGACTAAACATGTACAGTGCTGAGCAGCTAGAAATAAAGGAGACCACACAGGCCGCGCGGTTAGACATATGGGTTAACCGCTCGGCAACTCCAGCAGGATAAGAACAAGCCGCAATGGGAGACCGATAGACCGCCCGGTCTCCAGGCTTCTGAGTGAGACAGCTAGACTGCTCAGTCAACAAACCGCCAGACAAGACCGCAAGGCCCCCCGGTCTAATACTTCAACACTCACGATAGGTGCACTTGGCTCCTTTCATTAAAACTCGATCACATCTCTTTATATCCAAATAAATAAATAAATACGTGCGTCCCGTTTTCTTAAATAAAAATCACAATCCTCTTTTCTACTTAAATAAACCGTCCGGGGCGCCGCGTGAATCCTCACCTATTTTTGGAGTTTTAACCGCATTAAGTTTTCGGACTTAATGCTAAAAATATCAATCAAGTTTTTGGCGCCGTTGCCAGGGAATTCGTGTCTTTATTATGAACCCTGGAAATCTATTAATTTTACATATATATATATATATAACAAAAATTTAAAATGGCCAACAAAAAAATTACTGCTACTACTAATCATAATAATAATCATAATAATAATATTAATAATAATAATAATATAATACTAATAAAAACTTAAAAGAAATGAAAAAATGAGTTTATTTTATACTTATATTTTCCTATATATTTATCTATAAAAGAAAAACAAAAATGAAATAGCGTTGTTTCCAAAAAAATTTAAAAACCTATAAAACTAAAAACTTGAAAAACCTACTAAACCGAAAAAAAAATCTTAAAATTGAAAAAATAAAAAAAACAAAACTTAAAAATTTTTCATTATTTTTATGACAAAAAAAACTACAAACCAAAAAATAAAAAAAACACTAACTAAAACTATAAAAACTGAAAAACTCTTAAAAACCTAAAAAACAAAAAACTAACTCGAAAAACCTCACAAAATCCAAAAAAATAAAAATAAAATAAAAATAAACCTAAAAAAAACCTGAAAAACCACAAAAAAATCTATAATTAAAAAATCTATAACAAAAAAATATATATCTATTTTGTTATTAAAAATGTATATATTTGGTTTTAACTTATTTTAACTTTTTTGTTTCATTTTGCATCGGCGCACTTTAGTCTTTTGTGCGCGTTTGGGGTCCGCATTTCTGTCCGCGCACTTATAGCTAATACGTTAGCTAATCGAGTCGCACACGCACTTGCCATCTCCTACCGCCCGCAACCTTTTGGCCGAATGTGTCTTTTTTTGCTATCTTTTTTTCTTTCTTCTTCATATAACAATAATGCAGGGTTTCAACCCGGGCCTGCCGGACTCGTCTTATGGGAAGCTTCTACCCTCACTTTATCTTTTTGTACTTATTATATTTTGTATATTATCTGTTCTGCATACTTAGATTACAATATTGGGAACAATGTTGGGTTTAAGTATGAGGATGTTTTCTTATTTTTTATTTCTGTATTTTTTCTGCCATAACAAAACAAAAACTCATAAAAGTACAAAAAAAAATTAATTACAAAAATTAAAACATAAAAAAATTTCCTTGTTTTTTTTATTATCAAAAAACTCAAAAAAATCATAAAACACAAAAAATAAAAAAAAAACTTATAAAACATCAAAACAAATTCAAAAATATTTTTTTTTACTTTGTAAATATTTGTTGTAAAAATCTCTCTTTCCCCCGCTTCTTATTTATTAAAACTCACTTCGTGACATACATGCGGCGTTCGACTCATCGAACCAACCACCCAAATAAGAGTCTGTTCGCGGACTCGTCTTCGAGTTTTTACTTTATACATTATTTAAAAAAAAAACAAAAAAAATTGATCTCTTTCCCCCACTATCTCCTTTGTAAATAACACTTCTTTCTCTCCAAATTATTGTAAATTACTTATCAAAATACACTAAAAAATCAAAAAAAAATAGAAAAACCAAAAATCCTAAAAAAGAAAATAACTCTAAAAATCCTAAAAAGATAATAATAAAAATTTCAAAAATACAAAAAATGATAAAAACAAAAAAAATCCAAAAAATTATGTAACGAATAAATCGAATATACCATATCTTAACCCTTTTTGCTTTCCAAAAATCTAGTTTCGAGTTAATTTATAAGTGAATTTTAATTATTCTTTGCTTACTATTCGTTTATTAATTAAAGTTTGATAGATTTAATTGTCTGGGATTGTGTTAAAGAATTTCTTATGTCTTTTCCTTATAATAGTGAACTTGTTTTTCACCACTACTTCTAATTTTTAAATAGAAGCTCGTTTTTTATGTTAGAAAATAACATCCATGGATTTCAATTATTTTTACTTCATGCTTTTAGAAACATAGGAACGTTCATTTTAAAAAAGTTGCCCTCAAAACTTTTTTTATTAAAATCTAATTTTCTTTTTGAAAAAAAATAAACTCACATCCATTTTTTTCATGTCTTACTTGACATGTTTACCCATATTTTATCCCTTAAAAAGATCTTATGTCAATGAGAATAAAATTTCATTCCGTAAACATAGTCACTCAATATTTAAAAAGATTATATGTTATGGAGTAAGAGGATAAAATTCATTACTCCTAAACATATACATTGGGTTATTTTATTTATGAAGAAAAAAAATATTATATGTTAGGAAAATAAGATTTCATTTTCCTAATTATTAAAAAAAAATTAGAGGTTCGAGAAAAAATTGTCTCACCTTAAAATCCAAGCCTTCTTCATAAGCCACCAAATCACTTATCTTATTTCAATGATTCTAGACTTATTTAAAATTTTTGGAGAGCATAATTTTTAAATTGCATTATTTCCTTTAACTTCTTTTAAGCTAAGGTTTTTATATAAATCCAATCCATCTTTGTTAAACTAACAAAAATAAATTTTAGCTTTCTATTTTATTTTATCTAAAAGTCTTTTTGAAACTCTTTCTCTGTTTATAACATTTTCATAATTTATGATTTAACTCTAGTACACCAGATGTTTAATTCGATCTTTCTTTTTAATTAAGTCAATCGGTAGCTAAACTTAGGATTTCTTTAATTACTTATAAGTTCATCTCCAACTTTTGCTATGGAATAGCAAAAACTTAAGTATGGGGGTATTTGATGAATTGTAAATATACATATTTTTATGTACATTACTTAAGTTGTTTTCATTTATTTTTGTCATTTTTACTTGTTTTTATTCAATAAAATGCTCCTATTTTTGTAAATATTTTACTAACTTGTTTTATTTTATTTTTCAGGAAAAAAATTAAAATCTGCAAAAAATTGCCAAGTCACTCCCATGACCTATTGGTCACGCCCGTGACCAGGCCGTGATCGTGGAACCCATTTTCCCGCTCGACGATTTTTCAGCTTGGCGATCGTCGAACAATTCGACACGCCCAACATCACGCCCGTGATCAAGGGCGTGACTCCTCCACGTGGCTGACAATGACCCCCGCTCGACAATCGTCAAACTCGATCTTCCCGCTCGATGATTTTGCCGCTCGACGACTTTCTGCTCGACGATCGTCGAACCCCCGACACGCCCAGAGTCACGCCGTGACCTGCGGCGTGACTTCTCTAGCTGGCCGACAAGACCCGCGCGACGATTTTTGACGCACTGCCCCCAGATCCACCTCCTCAACACGCCCAGAGTCACGCCCGTGACCTGGGGCGTGACCAATGCGAGACCGACACGTGTCCAGCCCGAAGTCCACTTTCCCGTCAATCGCCAGCCGCATTTTGTACAGTGCTGACACGCCCCCCTACAAGCCCTTGTCAGGGGGCGTGTTCTTCAAATTTTTTGTCTATAAATTCAGAGCTTCTGTTTGAGTTCCTGTTCCCCTTTTGGATCCATTTTGTATAGGGGAAATGCTGTCTGGATGCTTCCAAAGTCTATGTAAGGGATATTTCTCCCCCTCTCCTTAGTTTTATTTTCGTTCCTTTGTAACCCGTGTTTTTAGTTAATAAAATTTGTTTTTTTTTCTTCTTTTGGCATGGCTTTGGAATGGATCTATGCGACTCTTCTCTTATGCAATCTTATTTATATTTGTTTTAACTTTATTTTTCGTTCCTTTTTATATGGGTGTGTGTGCGTGTATGCGGCTTGTTTTCATGTTTTTATACTTACGAAATTTTATTTCGTTTTGTTAACTTAGGATTTTTATAACTTTTTATGCATTCCTATAAATCGGTAAAAATGTTTTTAAAGTGTTTTCTTTTATTTTCACTAACTTAGATTTTCTTCTTTAGGTTGTTTAACTTTTTCGTTCTTTTTACTTAATTTACACTTTTTTAGCATTTTTATCAAGTTATAGGAATGATTATATAACCGTCTTAATTTTTCGTGCACTTAGATTTTTCATTTTAAACTTTTGCTCTTTTAAATTTTTCGTTCTCTTTTTTCGCATTTCTACCGCATTCTAGCGGTAGAAATGTATTTGTTTTAATTTTTCGGGCATTTTCATTTTGCATTTATTTGCAAACCTTTTTGCCTGGTTTATTTTTTTTCACCTTTTTATGCATTTCTACCACATTCTAGCGGTAGAAATGATGTTATTTTAATTTTTCATCAACTAATTTTTTCTTAATTTTTTTGCTCATCTGTGTGTGCGCATTTATTTCCGACTACTCGTTAAGAGTTAAATGGCGCTTTGCTTTATTCCATTCAGTAGAGTGTGTGACTTTTTATATTCTGTCGTGTGCGTGTGTTTTACTTTATGTCGAGTGTGTGTGTGTGCATGTGTTTTACTTTCCTATATAGTGAGTGTGTTTACTTTATGTCGAGCGTGTGCTTGAGTTTTACTTTCTGTCGAGTGTGTGCGTGTGTTGCATTTATTTAGCCCTACTCGTTTGAGTAGAACCTGCTTATTTTCTCCCGCCCACGCATTTGCGCCGGGACTCGCACTTTTACAGCTTTCATTTCAGTCCTACTCGTTTGAGTAGGACTTGCAATTGTCTGCTTTCCTTTACTACTGTCCTTTTACTGCTTTCTTTACTTCTTTCTTTATTGCTTTCCTCACAAGCCGTTCCCATTCTGATAAGTGGCTAACTGTTCTTAGCCCTCGGTATCGAAGAGCATTGGGACAGAAAAAATTCCTTTAAATAATTAAAGGTCTTATTTTTCTATTTAATTAAAGTATTTAAGTTTTGCCCGAGGTTAACGAAGCGTAGGACCACATATCAATCTGTGGGCCCTATTTCCGTTTTCCATACGCTCGCCGAGAGGTCGTGCCTATGGATAGATCGCCCCTTGGAACAGAGAGTTCCGTACTAACCCTCGAAAGAGGAGACACGCTATCTCTACCGGATTGGGTTCCCCACCCAATAGCGGGGTTCTTAGCGTAATGCGGGCGTTAAGAGGAATTGTTCGTCGGACTAACATTCGGTCGAATAGTCTTAGCGTTCAGGTGAGCGATAGCCCTATAGCTCGGTGGGCTCATTCTAGTGGAACCTCCACGGCCAAGTCTCTACCTTAATTAATTAGAAATTTAGGATCTCTTTTTATTTAAAGTTTATTTTGTTTCAAAATTTATTCAATGTTGTTTCGCTAAGCTTTTCATCGGCTACACCTTATTGCTTTCCTTTTTATGCTTTCTTTTTCTGTCATTTTTTATTATATATAAAATACCCGACAAGTAATTATCGGTAAAATAATAGTCCCCTCCAGGGAAGAGTAGAAATAATCGAACCGACCCCGAGAATAATACGACCTTGATATTCCACCCGGAATATCCTGTACTACTCATGATAGGTGCACTTGCCTCCTTTCGTTAAAACCCGATCACATCTTTTTATATCCAAATAAATAAATAAATACGCGCGCCCCGTTTTCTTAAATAAACATCACAATCCACTTTTCTACTTAAATAAACAGCCCGGGGTGCCGCGTGAATCCTCACCTATTTTTGGAGTTTTAACCGCATTAAGGTTTCGGACTTGATGCGAAAAATATCAATCAGAAGACAAGTGGACTAATGTAGTCAAGGCTTCTCCAGAAATCACTTGAAGCCTTGCACAGGGTTTAGTAGGTCTTTAGCCTTGACTAGAGATGATCCAGGAACTTCTGACTAATTCTGAGATTGTTGTCCTTCATAGCTCCTGGAGTAGAAGTTGAAGAAGACTCTTGATAGTGATTGTTCTTCTTCTTCTTCAGTAAAATCACGGTGAAAACCGGATGTTTTTTGTACAGAGAATGTCTGAGAGATTTTCTGTATATTCTCTGGTTCTGTTATCTTCTTCCTTGTTCCTGTCGTCTGAAAAGAAAATTTCTTTTATATATCTCTGTCAAAATTACTCCTTTGAGTTTTGAATTGTCTGCATTAATTGCTGACTGCCTAGAGAATGAAATCGGCTGGAGAATATTTTCTTTAATGAGTTTCCCCAACTATCCCAATTAATTAAGCAAGTAATTAACCTGATGAAGACCATAATTAATGATGCCAATAATGGCTATATTCAGAGAATATGTGCACTAATTAGTCAGGAAAATATTGCTAAATAATATATGGAGTACGAGGGAAAATTCTAAGTCTGGAGCTGTAACAGAAATCGTCGACCATAGTACAGATTTTGTCGACTAGAGATCCTAGTTCGTCGAGCTGAGAAATCCTGTTCGTCGACTTGAGAATACTTGTTCGTCGTCCTGAGATCCAAGTTCATCGACCTGAGCACTGCAAACTGCATTCTATGAATAACTTCCCAATTTTGCGGTCCAAGTTCGTCGAGCAAAGATTATATCTTCGTCGAGCTGAGTTCAGAGAAAAATATTCTGGAAAGAATGTGTTGAAGTTGAAATCCATACTTTGTCGACCTGAGCTCGAAAATCATCGAGCTCAACTCAGAGAATTAACTCTGAGTTCGTCGATCAGCGATCGACGATCGTTGAGCTGAGTTCGATGAACGTCGAACTTATTTACTAAACTTGATTTTCTCTAAGTCTTGAGTCATCTGAGGTCTTCTGTTGGCTGGTCCATGTATGGTTGAACCTAAAGACTTAGCGTAAGATCTAATACTCAAAACGTATTACCCTGGCTATACATTGTGGGTCAGTCATCCTAATTAGTGAACCTAGCATAAATCTAACTAGGGATCCAACAATCTCCCCATATTTGGATGAGGTCACTAATATAGTTGAAAGAAATACATTCACAAAGCAGAATAAATATATCTGACAGAAAATTGAAACATTCAGTTGATATTTACATAGATAGTAGCTTTGTGAGAGAAAATAAATATAGTTCAGAAAATCACAACTAAACAAGATGTACATTTCTTCTTCTGTTGCTTTTCCTTGGAAGCTTTTTCTTTCTCAGAGGGCTATATGAATTTGATTTCTCTATTAGGATTTGTTGCTTCTCTTTTGGACATGGTCATATCAGCAGCACCAATTATATTAAGAGAAGTTACTCTGGGTACCACAGCCTCTGGATGCAAGTTTATGTAGGCATCTACATTGAAAAATTTGTTAGCCTTTTCATACCGTTTCAATTCTGCCTTTCTGTATGATGACATGTTTGAGTACTGAGAAGGATCTCTCCCTTCAGATTTAGCTTTGTTGATCATTGATAACCCAACTAGCTCCTGGAATCTGGCCATTCTTGAAGTTATTTCTATTTCAGGATCCACAAATGGAATAGGTGGTGATGCAGGCCTTTTTGGACCTTCTACTTTTTTAGTTTTAGAAGCTTGTTGTTGAATGTCTTCTTATTGTGGCTGTTGCTGATGTCTGCTGCTAGAAGAATACCTTTGCTGGCTCCTTCCATGTGATCTTGAGGATCTATTAGGTTGACTTTGATATGTTCTAGCATATGGAGCAGACCTCAGAGAAATGTTACCTGAAGCACCAGCAGCAGGAGGAGGAGGACCTCTCCAGTTCCCTTGAGAAGGAGGAGGAGGAGAGTATCTCCTGCTTTTCTTTTTCGCTTTCTGCTCATTTTTAGAAAGCCAGATCCATGCTGGCATCCCTTGATATGGAGTGATATTTTGTAGAATATAATAGGGAGTGTCATGGGTAGGATTTAGGTTAGGAGCATCTTTTGGAACAACCTTTCGCTTCTTAGCAGTCTTCTTCTTGGCTTTAGTATTATCTGAATCATCAAAATCATCATCATCATCAGAAGATCCCTGAAAATTGTCATATAAATCATCAAGTGCTTTCAAATATCTTGGAAAATTTATTTTTCAGCCTGAGGCTGCACTGGAGGTCCTGAAAGAGCTGGTTGAGCAACAATGGTTTCAAAAATACTTTTAACAAGTAACTTATTTTCTTATTGAATGTCTGCCATAATGATTTCATCTTAATCTGGAAGAGGACTGTCATCCATTTTATATGTGGGAGGTGAGATGGCCTTTGGAGAAGAGCTGGCCTTGGGAGGGGATGATACTTTTAGAATCTCTGCTACTACAAAACTATCCTTAAGTTGCTTTGCAACTATAGGTCTTATTGGAGTAGTATATGGAACAAAATCCATGGAAGGCTTTGGGCAGACAAATGGAAGATAATTCAAATGAATTGTATCAAAAGTATTTAGTAAACTGAATAAATCAACTGTGGGATTAATGATGCAATCACCAACAGTTATTATTTCTGTCAAAATTGTGTCATCCATATCTTTATCAGAATCTGTATATGACTCAATTATTTCAGTAGGAGGGACTGCTTCTTCTGAATCATCTGACATCACATAATCTGCTACTACTTCTTCTACTGCTGTCAAAACTGTAGCTTCTTCACAGAGCAACTCCCCCTGACTGGGTTCAGGGGGCCCTGTGGTGTAGCGTATGTCTCTAACGGAAATCTACACGAGGGAAGACTCTAGTTCGTCAATAATGCACTCTAGATCCGCCACACCTACACAAGCATATATCGCCATTAATACATGATCGTTTCGCGCACAAAACATAAATACATTTGGAGAATGATCGAGTCTAAAACAGCGATGAAAAATGAGTCGGATCGTTCCCAAAGTTAACGAAAAGGTTGCCAATCCTTTTGAGAGAAAGATCAAGGCTATAGGCCACGATCCGCTCAAGCAAAATGGACCTACCCGGTCTGGAAAATGGAAAAAGAACAATAATGTTTTCTATTCAAAGATTTGTAAGCGATTAAAATTTAAAGCCATGGAGAACACGATGGTTCACCTTCCACAGATCTAAGAGAGGAAGCACAAAGAGAGGGGAAGAGTTTACTTAACCCGAATTCACCGTGCACACAAGATATGGTGGGAGAATCACTCTCTCCACGGATCCACAGGCGTCACCCTGAATGGGGCTGCAACCTTCTTCCTTGGAGTCGCACCGAAGGAATCCACGTTGGAGTCGCACCGAAGAGGGGTGGAGGAAGCAAGGGATGGTTTCACACCACAAGGGGGAGGCGGAGGCTAGGAGGAATACCTTGGCCGAATTCTTCTTTTGGAGTTTTTTGGATTCAAACTCTTCTTGTCTATTAATTCTCATAAAGAGGTCTCCTTATATAGGAGTTACAAACACATAGGAGTTACAAACACACATTTAACCGTCCAAAATGGAGATAACATCTCATCCATCCGGGTGGTTAATTACACAATAAATATTTCAAATGCAGGAAATAAACAAATAAGTCCACACATGAATATAAAATTATTTCCCAAGCATGGAATAATTTTATATTCTACAATATAAAATATAAATAAAAATAACGTAACTAAGAGCACGATTTTAAAATGAATCTTCAAGTGGGCTTATCATTCCGCGGACGGAGGCTGTAACATTGCCTTCCGTTAGTGTCATCATGGCACCTAATGTCTTTATGATGTAGCGCCTCGACAACCGAATCATCATCAAGTAGTGGCGGCGATGCCGCATCATCAATACTCCCCTGATTAAAATCATGTATCTCTGATGCATGGTCTAAGAGATAGCGGCAGAGAAGGGCGGCATCCAATTGTTGAAGCTCTGGCTCGAGTACAAAAGAGTCGTCTGAAGGAGGGCGGTCACGCAAACGGATGAGAAAGCGGCGGGTAGCACCATTAGTGGTAGTAAGCAGCTCAACACCAAGTATGCAGTCTAGTATAAGAAACGTTTCGAAAGCCTTGGAAACATGTCAGCAGTGGGAATAAAAGAAGGCAACTTACCGTCCGATGCTAAACCTGGGGAGACCAGGGGAGAGAGATCATCCGTACTACGACTCCCGAAACCCAAAGAATTTTGAGTGGAAAGAAGACGACAAAGAAGTCAACTCTTGTGGAGGCGAAACAAACATCGTCAAATTTGAGACATTAAAAATGGGCGAGACACCCCAATCAGCAAGCAAATATAAGACAAAAGCATTATCACCGAGTTTATTTATAATCCGGAAGGGGCCGGCTCGCTTTGGAGCTAACATTCTAATGGTGCCAGTTGGCAGTCGCTCGGGAACTAAGCAGACTAAAACTCGATCGTCGACTTTAAAGTGTGACACTCTACTATGTTGATTAGCTTGTGTTTGATAGGATTCATATTGGGAGGCTAAGGTTGACCGGATATGTGCGTGTAAGTCATGAATGTGTTGGGCGAAGGATTGTGCGAATTGACTTGCTTTATATGTAGGTTGTAACGTAACCAAGTCAAGTGCACAGGAGCCTTATACCCGTGAACAATCTCGTTAGGGGACATATCCGTGGACTGATTCTTAGAGTTATTGTAAGCCAATTGTGCATGGGTAAGAAGTAGATCCCAAGTTCCCTTGTGATTACTCACAAGACACCTTAGAAGATTCCCCAAAATCCGATTGAATACTTCCGTCTGACCATCGGTTTGCGAATGATAGACAACGGAAAATAGTAATTTGGTCCCCATTAAAATCCATAATGTTTTCCAAAAATAGCGAGTGAATTTCACGTACCTATCCGATACAATTGTCTTCGTCACTCCGCAATGACTAACGACCTCCCAAAAATATAACTTAGCTACGTGAGATGCGTCGTTGGTCCTACTACATGCGATAAAGTATGCCATTTTTTAAGACCTGTCCAAAACTACAAAAATGGAGTCGTGTCGACGAAGAGTAGTGGGGAGGCGTAATATGAAATCCATGCTCACATCTTCCCACAGTATGGAAGGAATTGGTAAAGGGGTGTATAACCCAACATATGTTTTAGCGCCCTTAGATACTGGACATGTTCGGCAACAACTCACTATTCCCCCAACCATCACCTTAATATTAGGCCAGTAAAATTTCTCCTCAACAAGTACAATGGTCTTAGCCCTTCCAAAGTGTCCACTCAGACCTCCGCTATGTAATTCCCAAATAATGTGGTGCCGTAAGGAGGATCGAGGAATACACAACTTCCCATTCCTAAAAAGATAACCATCCTTAAGAACAAATGCAGATATGGTCGTTGGAGAGCTATCCTAGGCGGAGAAATACATCTCGTGGAATGCTGGGCAAGTGGCGTATTCGTCCTTAACTCGTTTGAATCCTACGACATTGACTTCCATGGTATATAGTAGAAGGGTAAGGCGGCTAAGTGCATCAGCAACTCGATTGTCAAATCCACTAAGGTGCTTAAGGCTAAAAGTGTACCCTTGTAAGAATGCTACCCACTTAGCGTGGTGCGGGCTAATCTTGTGCTGACCGTTTATAAAACATAAAGCATCATGATCAGAGAGCATCACAAACTCCTTGTAGAGGAGATAATGACGCCAATGATGCAAACACCTAACAACAACATAAAAATCTCTGTCGTAGTTCGAATAATTCAACTTAGCGCCCACTAGTTTCTCACTGAAATAACTGACCGGGTGACCTTCTTGACTTAAAACACCTCATATTCCTACCCAAAAGCATCACAAGTTAACTCAAAGACTTTGGTGAAGTCAGGTAGACGTAAGATAGGCGCCTCAGTCATAAGCTTCTTAATGCGTTGGAAAGCATGGGTGGCAGACTTCGTCCAGGTGAACTCACCTTTCTTCATGTATTCAGTAATGGGGGCCATGATACTACTGAAGTCCCGTATAAAACGGCGATAGAATGTAGCTAAACCCAGGAAACTACGCACCTCTCGTAGGTAGTCGGTTCAGGCCAGTCCTTAATCACCTGAACCTTTCCAGGATCAACTCGAATTCCCTCAGACCCGACTATATAACCTAAAAACTCTACCTCTGGAACATAGAATATGCACTTCTTAAGGTTTAGGAATAAAGTTTCCTTCCTCAAGGTGGATAGGGTCACTCTCAAGTGGGAGATGTGCTCGGCAGTGGAGGTGCTATAGACTAAGATGTCATCAAAATAAACTACCACAAACTTCCCAAAGTACGGTCGAAAGACGTGTGTCATCATTCGGGAGAAGGTGTTAGGGGCATTGGATAACCCAAAGGGCATCGCAAGCTACTCATATAACCCATCCTTGGATTTAAATGCAGTCTTCCACTCATCACCCTCACGGATCCTAATCTGGTGATAACCGCTCCTAAGATTCAACTTAGAAAATATAGTGGATCCAGATAATACATCCTAGAGTTCATCCAATCATGGGATAGGGAACCTATACTTGACGGTAATCTTGTTGATAGCCCGACTATCAACACACATTCGCCATGAGCCATCCTTCTTGGGGGCAAGCAGAGCTGGAATAACACATGGACTCATACTAGTCCTAATAAACCCCTTCTTCAACAAGTCCTCGGTCTAAACCTGCATCTCCTTATGGGCAGCGGGATGGAGTCAGTAATGGGTCTGGTTGGGCAAGGAAGACCACGGGATGGGATCTATCGCATGATGAATATCTCTAAGTGGAGGTAATGTCGATGGCAACTCATCCGGGTACGTATCCCTATACTCTTCCAATAATAGTCGTAACTCACTGTGCAGATCATCCAATACTCCAGAATCCGTCTTCGCACTCAGAAGGACTAGCGCATGCATCACTCCATCAAGAAATGGGTCCTTAATAAATTCTTTTCTTCCAACTAGGTTCATGGCCTTCCTCTCAACTGGGATCATAGTGTCCTTAACCAGTCCTACCAGTTCCTTCGGGATAGTCAGCCTCAACGTAATTGTTTTGCCATTGAATTTGAATTCATACGTGTTGGATCTACCAAAATGCGTCACATCACGATCATAGACCAAACGACGGCCTAGTAACACGTGACAAGCATCCAACGGGAGGACATCACACCATACCTCATCAGTATATGATTTGAATGAGAGGGGGACCAGACATCGCTTGTTAACCGGGATGGTGATCTTGTTTATCCAAGCTACCTAATATGGGGTCGGGTAGGGTTTCGTGGTCAGGGCCATATGCGTGACGGCATTCTCAGAAATGACATTCACACAGTTACCACTATCGACAATCAACTTGCAGAGTTTCTCATTACTCTTAAAAATAAGAGAAAATATGCTCGTCCTCTTCCAATCATCTAACGGACGAGGAGTGGTCAAGATATAATGCATCACCATAAGGTGGTGATCGTCCTCTAAATCACTTGGGACCCCTTCTGGGTCACTCTCCTCATCAGCCTCATACACTAAGTCAGTGGGATCGGTAGACGTCTTTAATAGGGCTAAGGCCTTATTCTTCATTGGGCATTTAAAGGCATAGTGACCTTGAATGCCGCAAGAGTAACATGTAGCGTTAACCTTGCTAACCTTTCCTATGGGAATACGCTCACTCGTGGGATTCCAAGCATTCCTAGCATTGATCACTACAGACTTCGACTCGGTGGACCTAAACTTTCCATTATCCGGATATGTAGAAGTAGATGCTCTAGCTGTGGACTTATTCTTTGCATGGGAATAGCGGGAGTGGGCCTTAGAGTCCAGATGTTTTTTCAATGTCGAGGGCAGCAATGAAGGTCATGTTCAGGTCTGCATGACCATAGCGCAATAGCTTCCTTTGAATCTCGGGTTGAAGCCCTTTACGAAATCTAAACAAGGTGACCTCGGGGATCTCCCTAAGATCTCAATGCTCCATGCCGTCCTTCAGCTCTCCCATATATTCAGCTACCAAATTCGAGCCCTGCCGCAGGGTGGCATGCTCGTCAAACATCTGTGTTCGGTGGTATGCCGGGGCGTATTGATTAGTTAGCAAATTCATCATCACCGACCATCCTATAAGTGGGACCCCATGCCCGGTTCCTAATCTCCGTTCCTCATTCAACCAGTACGTCTTCGCACGATCTGTTAACTTCATCCGGGCAACTAGGACCTTTTGGAGGTCCATAAGGTTGTGCCATTCGAAGTAGCATTCCATATCCACTACAAATGTAAGGAAGATCTATGGATCGCCCAAGTCATCGTAGGTGGGGGCATCGATCTTAATGCCCCTAGTAATATCGAAGTCACGCTCGTGGTGACGATCTAGGCATGGCATTCAGGGAGAATTCCCATTAGCGTCAGAATCGAATACCGGTTTGTGCCGGTTGGGCGGCCTCACATTGACGGGTGGAGGTGGTCGTTCTTGGTTCTATAGGATTTGGGCTAGCATGGTCCTAAGTTCCGTCATCTCAGTTCGTAGTCCCTCAATAGCCTTGCTCTTCCCATCTCGTTGCTCATTCGCGGCCATTCTAGATGAAGACGGTGTAGTGTACTCCGTTCCTAGCGTAGTGCACATATAGGGTTACCCAAAATTTTGAAAAACATTTTTTCCTAGGGCTGGTCCTAAAGTTAAAACAAGATATTTTTAAATTTTCCTGAAGTGATAGGAACGAGAAACGTAAAAAAAAATCTAAATTTTCGCAGAAAAATAAAGATTTTAGACTGTTATTTGCAGATCAGAAATTTTTTTTTGCTTTTTTTGATTAATTCGTACCAACGAAAGAGAGCGAGGACGTTTGCAACAAAGAAGTTGAAACAACCTGCCTCTGATTCCAAATTGGTGTAGCGTATGTCGCTAACAGAAATCTACATGAGAGAAGGCTCTAGTTCGCCAACAATGCTCTCTAGATCCGCCGCACCTACACAAGCATCTATCACCCTTAATACATGATGGTTTTGCGCACAAAACATAAACACATTAGGAGAATGATCTACTCTAAAATAGCAATGAAACATGAGTTGGATCGTTCCCAAAGTTAACACAAAGGTTGCCAATCCTTTTGAGAGAAAGATCAAGGCTATAAGGAAAGATCCGCTCAAGCAAAATGGACCTACCCAGTCCGGAAAATGGAAACAAGAACAATAATGTTTTCTATTCAAAGATTTGTAAGCGATTAAAATTTAAATCCACGGAGAACACGATGGTTCACCTTTCACAAATCTAAAAGAGGAAGCACAAAGAGAGGGGAAGAGTTTACCCAACCCGAATTCACCGTGCACACAAGATATGGTGGGAGAATCACTCCCTCCACGGATCCACCGGCGTCACACCGAATGGGGCTGCAACCTTCTTGCTTGGAGTCTCACCGAAGGAATCCACGCCGGAGTCGCACCGAAGAGGGGCGGAGGAAGCAAGGGATGGTTTCACACCACAAGGGGGGTGGCTAGGAGGAATGCCTTGGCCGAATTCTCCTTTGGGAGTTTTTTTAGGATTCAAATTCTTCTTATTTATTAATTCTCATAAAGAGGTCTCCTTATATAGGTGTTACAAACACATAGGAGTTACAAACACATAGGAGTTACAAACACACATTTAACCGTCCAAAATGGAGATGACATCTCATCCATCCGGGTGGTTAATTACACACCAAATGTTTTAAATGCAGGAAATAAACAAATAAGTCCACACATGAATATAAAATTATTACCCAAGTATGGAATAATTTTATATTCTCAAATATAAAATATAAATAAAAATAACGTAACTAAGAGCTTGATTTTAAAAAGAATCTTCAAGTGGGCTTAGCACGCCGCAAACGGAGGTTGTAACGTTGCCTTCCGTTAGCATCATCATGGCTCCTAACGCCTTTATGCTGTAGCGCCTCGGGAACTGGATCATCAAGTAGTGTAGCCGATGGCGCATCATCACCCTGAAGCCAGTCCTCTAGAAGAAGGGACAGAGGACAGAACAGTAATTCTTGATGATAGAGAAGTGATGGAAGCAGAGAGAGAAGCTATAGCAGTGGCTATGAGTTTTTCGTGAGAGAGATAATTGCAAGAAGGTCTTTAGCTATATTAGAAAAATTTAAATACAGAGATTCTGGAGCAGTGGAGGAGTAAGGAGTGTGATGTCCATAATTGGAACATATAGAGAAGGCACTGGACATATCTGTATTTGTATAGTCTGGAACAGTAGATGGAGTGTCAGTGTGGGTGAGTGGAGGGATAGGAATAGAGGGAGTTGTAGTAGTAGATAGAGGAACTATGGTTATGGGGGATGAAATGGGTTCCTGAATTGGAGAATGATGTGGAGATGGTTGAGGAGACGAGAGGTTGAGGGATGGTTCCTGAATAGAGGAAGATGGCATTTCAGAGATATGAATTTACGGTGAATAATGTGGAGGTGGAGATGGAGGTGGTGTGGTATGCTTTGGAGATGTAACTGGTGAGGGTTTATGTTGTTGTTGAGTCGGTGGAGTATGAACTGGTGAAGAAGATGGTTGTTCAGGAGGAGGTGAAGGAATTCTGGTGGAGGGAAGACATCTTCTAGAGGTAGAGGAGAGGTTGTCATTGCCCAGGTGCTCTCAGAAGTCCTAGAGGAGGATGATGTCTAGGATGACTTTGTGATTTTCCTCTCCCATCAGCCAAAAATTGCAGATATAAGCCTTTTTGAGGCATTTATGAACACTATCGTGGAGACCAGTAGTTCAGGAGCCTTTTCTTGAAGGACTATTCCCAGAATCCTTCCAAAGCAAGCTTTCTTCTTATTGTTCTTTTTCTTTATCAAATCAAACAATAACTTTCCCCAGTTTATCTTTTTCCTTTTAACCAGAGCGCACATCACAAGGAACTAGTACCTGGTGATGTAATCATGTGCGATATATTTTCCCAATAAAACCTTGCGGACCACATCAGCCAAAAAATTATACTCAGCAGATAAATTTTTCTTTAACAATTTGTTTGGGTTTTCTCCAGAATGACCCATTGTTATCAGCATACTACCATACTCATCACTATCCATTTCTATATCATCACTTCCATTCAGCAGATCAAAAATCTCAGTTAAAACGGTGGGGGAAAGAGAGACTTGATTACCGGAGATTGTCCCTATCATTGTATCTTCCTCTGATGTTGTAGATGTAAACACCCATTCCTTAATATCAGTTATTTATATCTTGATGCGATAAGTCATGAATTTCTTCAGGTTTTGGTCCTCAAGCAGTTTCAAAATGTCCACAAATATTTCGTCAGAGTGCTGGAAGGAATTAAAATCAATATCAAAGCCCATGTCAAATTTCATTGTAGTAAGGGAGGTCACCGGAATTGCCATTAGTTCGCCTGCAAAAGAGAAGCAGAGATCAAGTGCAAAGGAACAGAAAGCGCGGGACGGAGCTCGAAGAAAACCTAGATATATGGTTTTTAGAATATGAAGCGGCAGACTCTATCCGACGTAAAGTAAAAATTCTTCGATCTGGGTTCGACGAAATTTTTTATAGTCAAAAGAATTCTTCAATCTCAGTCAGAAGGAGTGAAAACATTTCGTCGATCTCAGTTCGATGAAATTTTCTGAAGCAATATCGTCGATCTCCGATCGACGAAAACAACTTCACATACAGAGAGTTCGTCTATCTCCGTTCGACGAATTTCTCTAGAACTCTTCTCTGTTCATCGATCTCCGTTCGACGAACTTTGAAAAAATCTTCGACCGCAGACAAAAATCAAATTAAGGCCTCTCCATTGATCATACCAAGTTGATTTATAAAGAACGGATGGTTTCTTTCATCCAAAGGTTTGGTGAAGATATCTGCTCTTTGCAAATCAGTGTAGATGTAGATAAGCTTAATTTTATTTTTGTCCACACACTCCCTAATGAAATGGTGCCTGATGTCTATATGCTTAGTTCTACTGTGATGGACTAGATTTTGTGCAATGGAAATTGCACTTATGTTGTCACAAAGTAAGGTTGAATTATTTTAGTTGAAGCCATAGTACAGGAGTTGGTTCTGAATACACAGAATCTGGGAAGAGCAACTGCCAGCTGCTATATATTCTATTTTAGCAGTTGAAGTAGACACAGATGACTGCTTTTTGCAAAACTAAGACACTAGTCTCATACCAAGGAACTGGCATGTCTCTGAGGTACTTTTTCTATCTACTCTACATCAAGCAAAGTCAACATCTGAGTATCCAGTCAACTCAAACTCTGACTCAGTTAGATACCAGAGTCCTAGACTAGGACAACACCTTATATATCTTAAAATCCTTTTTAAGAAAATAAGATGTGATTCTTTAGGGTTCACTTGGAACCTAGAATAAAGACATGTGACAAACATTATGTCAGGTCTACTTGCTGTAAGATATAATATGGTCCCAACAATAGCCCTATATAATTTATGATCAACAGGTTTCCCATGTTCATCATAGTCAATTACAATATTTGTAGGCATAAGTGTTTTCTTGGTTGAGGCATCTGATATCCCAAATTTTTTGATTAGCTCCTTAGCATACTTAGAATGGGATATGAAGATGCCATCAGGTAGCTGCATGACTTGGAGACCAAGGAAGTAGGAGATCTCACCCATGCTACTCATTTAAAACTTTGAATGCATGAGGTCAGAGAACTTCTTGCATAGTTTGGAATCTGTAGACCCAAAAATGATGTCATCTATATAGATTGGTACTAATAAGATTTGATCCTTATGTTGTCTAGTGAATAATATTCTATCTACAATGCCCCTAGAAAACTTATGCTCTATAAGAAAGCTAGCTAAGGTTTTATACCAAGCTCTTCGAGCTTGCTTTAAACTATAGAGAGCCTTATGCAATTAAAAAACATAAGAGGGATAAGTAGGAGAAATAAAACCTGGAGGTTGTTCTATATAAGCCTCTTCTTTAAGTTCACCATTCAGGAATGCACTCTTGACATCCATTTTGTAAACCTTGAATTTCTTGTAGGTAGTATATGCAAGGAAGATTCGGATTGCTTCCAACCTTGCAACATGAGCAAAAGTCTGGTCATAATCAATCCCTTCCTCTTGCCTATAGCCTTGAGCAATCATCCCTGCCTTGTTCCTTATAATAACACCTTAGGCATCAAGTTTGTTCCTAAATACCCATTTAGTTCCAATGATTGGGTAGTCTTTTGGTATTGGAACTAAATCCCAAACTCTGTATCTCTAAAATTGGTTGAGCTCCTCTTGCATTGCAATAATCCAGTGGGGATCTTGCTCTGCATATTTAATGGATTGGTGCTCAATTTGAGATATGAAGCAGACATGAATCAAGTCTTGGTTGAGTTGGTGCTTGGTCTGCACACCAACTAAAATGTCTCCAATCACTTGAGATACAGGGTGATCTCTAAGTGTGACAAATTCTGTAGGTGTAGTTGGTTGAGCAACAGCTTGGGAAAAAATTCCTCTTGTGGAATTATAGTAGCTGTTGGAGGTTCTTCAACGATTTCACTGTCTTCATCTTCACTATCTTCAGCTTCATTGTCTTCAGCAATTTGTTGAGAAGGATGGTGTTGAAACCGAAACCTCGGTCTCCTGTGGAGTTCATCCTCGAGGAAGGGGTGGTCGCGCGCCTACTTCACTCCTGCAAGCAAAACAATAAAAAAAATAAGAGGAACCGACCTAAGGGCTCGGCGGGGAGGATCCACCACACACCCGGAAGATCTGAGAGCGCTTCCCCTCCTTAGCCAGAGGCCGAGCTAAGGTACCCTCAAAAAGCACTTTATAACTAGAGTAGGAGAGTTCAGGAAGCCCTGCTTTCTGGGGTACCCATTGGGTCCTATTTATAGTTTTTGGAATCTAAACTGCCAATAACCAAACTGAAATGACCTGAAATTACCAGAAAACCCTTGGATGGGTCTGCGAACAGGCAAACTCTGCTGTTTTGAAGGGCTATGAGCAGACCAGCAGGGGCAAAATAGTAAAAAGTACCTCATATATCTGGGCGAGCTGGGGAGCCTGGCCAACTTGGCAGATCTTGCTCGCCTACTAGTACCGAGCTCTGTTGCGAGAGCGCGAGCTGGGACGGCAAGCTCGCCCATCCGTCGGCTTCCATTAGTCGACCTAAGCTCGACGAATCCTGGCTTAGCTCAGCGAATACCTAGCTCGCGGTCGACGAATGTGTTGGAACACCCTATTACTGATTTGGGCAAGGATCACTATGTACTTAGGAAAATTGTTTTGACCTCCTTGTATAGTTTTTAAGATCAATTAGATTGAGTCTAAGGGTTAGAATTTAGGCTTGAAAGCTGCCCCCAAGACCCTCAGATCATATATTCAAATTCAGGAGACTAAGTCATTTTCGTCGAGCTTAGGTCGACAAATCATCGAACTCAGTTCGAATATCTCTAAGCTCAGTTCAACGAGTCGTCGAACGCCGTACGACGATCTTCGAGCTCAGATCGACGTTTCTATCTCTAGCTGTTTTCCCTGTCTCTGAGCTCAGGTTGACGATAGTTGAGCTCAGATCGACGATTTCTGTTTCCAGTCTAGTTCCAGTCTCTGAGCTCAGGTCGACGATAGTTGAGCTCAGGTCGACGATTTTCTGGAGAGATCGATGATTCTCAAGATTCAAATTCAGACAGTTATGGAATTCTATCCTATTTATTCCCAGCATTTATTTCAAGGATCTTTTAGCTGTTTCAATTAATCTGAAGCAAGTTTTAAGAGAGATTTAAAGGAATGTTTTCTAGGACTTTCCTCCAGAGACAAAATTCGTTTAAGGAAGTCATTAATGAGTGGCTAACGTCTATCTTGGAGACAGAGAATCAATTCATTCTTTTCAGATCTAAGGAATAAAAGAGGATATCATCCTGCTACTCCTAACAGTCACAAATAGTTACACACAGAAAGAGAACAGTCACAGACAGACACACAGACAGAATTCATTCAGAACACACACCACTTAAGGAGATCAACAAACAGAAAAGAAGATTTTCTAGATCTTTTTTGACTCAAGTGTTCAGAGGCTTCATCCATCAAGACTCCAGACACTACATATTTCAGCAACTGTTGGAATCATCCTGTGCTGGAGATCTCATCTACTGAAGGCCTATCTCCCTAGTGCAAAGCTTCTTTTCCTGAACAACTTCTAGATCTTAGGGGGAGCTTTGACAACATCATCCACTAGTCTTCTCTCTGATTGTTGACAGAGAAGAACATCTCACCTCTTTCTTTTTCTGCTGTAAAAGGGTTTCTCAAAACTACCTTCAAACATTTTGTGCTGGTTTCTGAGACCTTGTCAAAACTCAGTGGTGGCAAGACACCTGATCAAAAAATCTAGTTTAGTTTTTGAGCACCTTATCAAAAGCTCGTTGATGCCCAGGACACCTGATCAACTCATCCTGTAGTGGATTCCTACCTAGGGTCGTAGAAGAGTGGATGTACACAGATTGATTGGGGAACCACTATAGTTCCTTGTGTCTTCTGGTTGCTATATTTTGTTTGCTGTGTGCTGTGCTTTATTTCTTGCTTTCATAATTTTTATTTACTGCAAGCACCTTACACATATATTTAAATTAAGTCTTCCACTACAAAATACTTTTTTGCTTGAAAATTATTTTAATATACTCTATTCACCCACCCCACCCCCCTCTAGAGTTAAGGTAGATCTTATCCACACTTTCAATTGGTATCAGAGGCAGGTTGGTTAAAATATCATACCTTAGTTGGTTGTTATTCAACTAAATCTTCATCAGATTAGTTGTTCCTACAGGCTAACACCTAAACCAAAAGATCTCTGATAAGATCAATATTTTATAGAGGGTTTTTATTTTTATTATTTGTATTATATTTATCTTTATATAAAACCATGGCACAGAACAAAGATTATGCTAGCACCAGACCTCTAGTGTGCAATCTATCTAAGTTTGCACTTTGGAAGGCAAGGATAAGATTGTACATGAATTCTATTGATGAAGATATCTTTAATTCTGTTTTGACAGTTTGTCCAAGACCCCCAGCAAATACAAGTATAACTGCTGTTCCACCTCCTTCAGGAACACATGCAAAAATCAAAAAATGGAAAGTTGCAGATGCCAAAGCAATGAACATTTTTGCACAAACCCTGTCTGATGAAATATTTCAAAAAGTAGCTGAATGCAACTCAGCAAAAGAGATATGGGACAAACTATCTGAAATAGTGTCAGGATCTGCAGATGAAAGGAAATATAGAAGATCCCATCTCATAATTCAGTATAAGAACTTCAAGAAAGGAGAAACTGAGTCAGTTGCTGATATGTATAACAGACTCAGTCTTATAGTCAATGAACTGAAAACCTTGGACAAGGAGATCTCATTGACTGAACTCAATGACAAAATCCTAATGTGCTTCCCCAGCACTTGGGACTCAAGTATCTGGCCAATCAAGGATGACAGAAGCCTAAATGAGATCATCACTAGGCTCTTTTGGGCAAGCTCAAGTCTTATGAACTGCTCATCAAGAACAGAGAAGAAGAATAGAAGGCTGCTTCACCAGCAATCAGAAAAGAGAAATCAATAGCATTCAAAGCTATTGAAGATCAGCCTTAAGAGAAGGTCACAGGCAATGAAGAGCTGCTAAGCTTACTGGCCAAAAGGTTTTATAAAATGGCCAGGAAGGACTTCAGGAAAAAGTCATTCAGAGGGCATGAAAAACCAAGGTATGATAAGTCAAATAATAAAGAAATTATTTATTTTGGATGCAGGAAACCAGGCCATATTATGCCTGACTGTCTAGAAAATCAGAATAAGGACAAGAAGGACAGGAAAGAAAGGAGAAGAGACAAAGACTTCAGGAAAAATAGCAATGACAAACTCTTCTCCGGCAAGAACAAATATACTAGGAAGGGGTTTGTAGCTGAAACTTGGAGTGAAACAGAAGAAGAATCAGAAGCTTCATACAGCTCAAGTGATGATGAAGATGATGCTAAAAAGGAGTTCTACATGACGGATATCAATGCCTCTCAACACAATACTGATGCAGAACAAGAGTCAGAGACTGAATCAGAAACTCAATCTGAAGAGTATCAGGTAATAGACTCATTTGATTTTAATTCAGAGGACTTCAAATGTGAATTTAAGGCACTTTGTTTAGATCTATTAAAATCTGAGAAAGAAATTATTTCTCTGAGAAATCAACTATCTGAACAAACCACCTTAAAATCAGATAACTTCAAACTCTCTGAGGAGTTGGAATGATGTAGGGAGCAGATAGCATCATTGAAAAGTGAAGTATCAGAGGCCAAGAAGTTTGAAGAATCCCTCAATGGGAGAAGTATCAAAATAATGGACATCACAAGCACAGTGAACTCAAGATTCAGTAGTACACTGGGCTTGGGTGCTTCATCCAGCCAACCTATAGTATTAACAACCCCAATCAAGTTTATGTCAGATAAAGGTAAGGGAGTTGTAGAGGTGGCTAGGAAGAATTCTGATTTACCTAAGAAAACAAAAGTTCAACAGAAAACGTCGAACGGAGCTCGACGATTGCCGAATGGAGCTCAACGATCTCAGGATGAATCGTCAAACTCAAGTCGACGATCTCTGAACCCTGAACTCTGGCATAATCGATCTTCAAATGGAGCTCGACGATCTAACCCAAGATCGTCGAACTCATCCCAGAGATCGTCGAACAGAGCTCAGAGTTTTGAAAAATCTTTCAAAGGTAAATCAAACTTCAATCCTAGAGGTCCTACATCTCAGAGGTTTAACCCTTATACTGAATGGATAATAACTCCTAGGAGATATCATCCTGAAGGCTATACGAGTCAACCAGGGATGTCTTTTATTTCAGAATTTAAAGGTTATCAACCTAGGCCCAAGGTAAACTGGGTCAAAAACAAATAAATTGTTTTATGTGCAGGTGAAGACCTATCCAACATCAAACCAGCAATGGTATCTGGATAGTGGGTGCTCAAAGCACATGACAGGAAACAAGGAGAATTTCACATCCTTTAAAGCCAAACTTGGACACAAAGTAATATTTGGTGATTCAAACTTTGGACTAACAAAAGGATATACTGCAGTCCAGATTGGCTCAGTCTCATTCAAGAAAGTAGCTTATGTGGAAGGACTGAAGCACAACTTAATCAGCATCAGTCAACTGTGTGATGAAAGCTACCAAGTGACTTTCAACAAATCCTCATGCAAAATCAAATCAGGGGATAAAACAACTGTGTTGACAGGTAAAAGGAATGGTAACATTTTTCTTGTAAATTTTCTTTCATCTAAGGTAGATATATGCTTGTTCAATTCCATTTGTAGACCTAATGAACTATGGCATAAAAGATTAGGACATATAAACCTTAGAACCATTGCTAGGCTATCCAAGGACAACCTTGTTAGAGGACTACCTTCTAGCACCTACAAGAAGGAAGGACTTTGCAGGGCTTGTCAATTAGGCAAGCAAACCAAAAATAGCTTCAAGTCACTTAATAAGAGTGATTCACCTAGGATTTTGTATCTGTTACACATGAATCTCTTTGAACCCATTATAGTACAAAGCTTAGGAGGAAAAATATAATACTTTAGTAGTTGTAGATGACTTCTCTAGATTCACATGAGTGTTTTTCTGAGGAAAAAGTCTGATAAAATTAAGTGTTTGCATGCAGATGAGTTTACAAAGTGATCATGACAGATGTGAGTTCAGATAGCTCACATTGCCCTGTCTACGTGATCATGGGCTAGGATTGTTGTCAGATCTCGCTTCCTCTATCCTTTTGCAGTCTCCAACGAGTATCTGTCAGAGTTGAAACCGATAAATTTTTGGTTGCACACATTCACTGACAAGTACATAGAAACTCCAAGCAAAATGGGGATACTCCATGAAAGTAAATAGAATCCTCTTATGAATCATGTGATATCTACA
>CM077148.1:143928203-144032048 GCA_039583875.1 Platanthera guangdongensis
TAAGTGCATACTCTAATAATAGAGAGTACCATAGGGCCACACACTGATCTGCTCAACTAGGGATCTAACGTCGTGAGCAGACCCGTGTATATTGCCTACTGGCACCCCTGACATTGGTGTGCCCTTAGCGTGGAGAAACTGCAGTACACTTGCAATGTTTCATTCAATTACCTTGTGAATTCATCTTAGCTTGCAGGGGGGCTTCCCTCAAATCTAGGTAATCGTCGGATACAATACCCATACAGTTATTTATATCTTGATGCGATAAGTCATGATTTCTCAAGTTTTGGTCCTCAAGCAGTTTCAAAAGTCCACAAATATTTCGTCAGAGTGCTGGAAGAATTAAAATCAATATCAAAGCCCATGTCAAATTTCATTGTAGTAAGGAGGTCACCGGAATCGCCATTAGTTCGCCTGCAAAAGAGAAGCAGAGATCAAGTGCAAAGGAACATAAAGCAGCGGGACGGAGCTCGAAGAAAACCTAGATATATGGTTTTCAAATATGAAGTGGCAGACTCTATCTGATGATAAGTAAAATTCTTCGATCTGGTTCGACGAAATTTTTTATAGTCAAAAGAATTCGTCAATCTCAGTCAGAAGGAGTGAAAACATTTCGTCGATCTCAGTTCGATGAAATTTCTGAAGCAATTCGTCGATCTCCGATCGAATCGAAAACAACTTCACATACAAGAGTTCGTCTATCTCCATTCGACGAATTTCTCTAGAACTCTTCTCTATTCATCGATCTCCGTTCGACGAACTTTGAAAAAATCTCGACCGCAGACAAAAATCAAATTAAGGCCTCTCCATTGATCATACCAAGTTGATTTATAAAGAACGGATGGTTTCTTTCATCCAAAGGTTTGTGAAGATATCTGCTCTTTGCAAATCAGTGTAGATGTAGACAAGCTTAATTTATTTTTGTCCACACACTCCCTAATGAAATGGTGCCTGATGTCTATTGCTTAGTTCTACTGTGATGGACTAGATTTGTGCAATGGAAATTGCACTTATGTTGTCACAAAGTAATTGAATTATTTTAGTTGAAGCCATAGTACAGGAGTTGGTTCTGAATCCACAGAATCTGGGAAGAGCAACTGCCAGATTGCTATATATTTCTATTAGCATTGAAGTAGACACAGATGACTGCTTTTTGCAAAACCAAGACACTAGTCTCATACCAAGGAACTGCATGTCTCTGAGGTACTTTTTCTATCTACTCTACATCGCAGCAACAAGTCCCACTCAAACTCTGACTCAGTAGATACCGCAGTCCTAGACTAGGACACCTTATATATTCTAAAATCCTTTTTAAGGAAAATAAGATGTGATTCTTTAGGGTTCACTTGGAACCTAGAATAAAGACATGTGACAAACATTATGTCAGGTCTACTTGCTGTAAGATATAATATGGTCCCAACAATAGCCCTATATAATTTATGATCAACAGGTTTCCCATGTTCATCATAGTCAATTACAATATTTGTAGGCATAAGTGTTTTCTTGGTTGAGCATCTGATATCCCAAATTTTTTGATTAGCTCCTTAGCATACTTAGAATGGATATGAAGATGCCATCAGGTAGCTGCATGACTTGGAGACCAAGGAAGTAGGAGATCTCACCCATGCTACTCATTAAAACTTTGAATGCATGAGGTCAGAGACTTCTTGCATAGTTTGGAATCTGTAGACCCAAAAATGATGTCATCTATATAGATTGGTACTAATAAGATTTGATCCTTATGTTGTCTAGTGAATAATATTCTATCTACAATGCCCCTAGAAAACTTATGCTCTATAAGAAAGCTAGCTAAGGTTTTATACCAAGCTCTTCGAGCTTGCTTTAAACTATAGAGAGCCTTATGCAATTTAAAAACATAAGAGGATAAGTAGGAGAAATAAAACCTGGAGGTTGTTCTATATAAAGCCTCTTCTTTAAGTTCACCATTCAGGAATGCACTCTTGACATCCATTTTGTAAACCTTGAATTTCTTGTAGGCAGTATATGCAAGGAAGATTCTGATTGCTTCCAACCTTGCAACAGGTGCAAAAGTCTGGTCATAATCAATCCCTTCCTCTTGCCTATAGCCTTGAGCAATCATCCCTGCCTTGTTCCTTATAATAACACCTTGGGCATCAAGTTTGTTCCTAAATACCCATTTAGTTCCAATGACTGGGTAGTCTTTTGGTCTTGGAACTAAATCCCAAACTCTGTATCTCTAAAATTGGTTGAGCTCCTCTTGCATTGCAATAATCCAGTGGGGATATTGCTCTGCATATTTAATGGATTGGTGCTCAATTTGAGATATGAAGCAGACATGCATCAAGTCTTGGTTGAGTTTGTGCTTGGTCTGCACACCAACTAAAATGTCTCCAATCACTTGAGATATAGGGTGATCTCTAAGTGTGACAAATTCTGTAGGTGTAGTTGGTTGAGCAACAGCTTGGGAAAAAATTCCTCTTGTGGAATTATAGTAGCTGTTGGAGGTTCTTCAATGATTTCACTGTCTTCATCTTCACTATCTTCAGCTTCATTGTCTTCAGCAATTTGTTGAGAAGGATGGTGTTGAAAACGAAACCTCGGTCTCCTGTGGAGTTCAACCTCGAGGAAGGGGTGGTCGCGCGCCTACTTCGCTCCTACAAGCAAAACAACAAAACAAATAAGAGGAACCGACCTAAGGGCTCGGCGGGGAGGATCCACCACACACCCGGAAGATCTGAGAGCGCTTCCCCTCCTTATCCAGAGGCCGAGCCAAGGTACCCTCAGAAAGCACTTTATAACTGGAGTAGGAGAGTTCAGGAAGCCCTGCTTTCTGGGGTACCCATTGGGTCCTATTTATAGTTTTTGGAATCTAAACTGCCAATAACCAAACTGAACTGACCTGAAATTACCAGAAAACCCTTGGATGGGTCTGCGAACAGGCAAACTCTGCTGTTTTGAAGGGCTATGAGCAGACCAGCAGGGGCAAAATAGTAAAAAGTACCTCATATATCTGGGCGAGCTGGTGAGCCTGGCCACCTCGGCAGATCTTGCTCGCCTACTAGTACCGAGCTCTGTTGCGAGAGCGCGAGCTGGGACGGCGAGCTCGCCCATCCGTCGGCTTCCATTAGTCGACCTAAGCTCGATGAATCCTGGCTTAGCTCAGCGAATACCTAGCTCGCGGTCGACGAATGTGTTGGAACACCCTAATACTGATTTGGGCAAGGATCACTATGTACTTAGGAAAATTATTTTGACCTCCTTGTATAGTTTTTAAGATCAATTAGATTGAGTCTAAGGGTTAGAATTTAGGCTTGAAAGCTGCCCCCAAGACCCTCAGATCAGATATTCAAATTCAGGAGACTAAGTCATTTTCGTCGAGCTTAGGTCGACAAATCATCGAACTCAGTTCGACTATCTCTAAGCTCAGTTCAACGAGTCGTCGAACGCCGTATGACGATCTTCGAGCTCAGATCGACGTTTCTGTCTCAAGCTGTTTTCCCTGTCTCTGAGCTCAGGTTGACGATAGTTGAGCTCAGATCGATGATTTCTGTTTCCAGTCTAGTTCCAGTCTCTGAGCTCAGGTCGACGATAGTTGAGCTCAGGTCGACGATTTTCTGGAGAGATCGATGATTCTCAAGATTCAAATTCAGACAGTTATGGAATTCTATCCTATTTATTCCCAGTATTTATTTCAAGGATCTTTTAGCTGTTTTAATTAATCTGAAGCAAGTTTTAAGAGAGATTTAAAGGAATGTTTTCTAGGACTTTCCTCCAGAGACAAAATTCGTTTAAGGAAGTCATTAATGAGTGGCTAATGTCTATCTTGGAGACAGAGAATCAATTCATTCTTTTCAGATCTAAGGAATAAAAGAGGATATCATCCTGCTACTCCTAACAGTCACAAATAGTTACACACAGAAAGAGAACAGTCACAGACAGACACACAGACAGAATTCATTCAGAACACACACCACTGAAGGAGATCAACAAACAGAAAAGAAGATTTTCTAGATCTCTTTTGACTCAAGTGTTCAGAGGCTTCATCCATCAAGACTCCAGACACTACATATTTCAGCAACTGTTGGAATCATCCTTTGCTGGAGATCTCATCTACTGAAGGCCTATCTCCCTAGTGCAAAGCTTCTTTTCCTGAACAACTTCTAGATCTTAGGGGGAGCCTTGACAACATCATCCACTAGTCTTCTCTCTGATTGTTGACAGAGAAGAACATCTCACCTCTTTCTTTTTCTGCTGTAAAATGGTTTCTCAAAACTACCTTCAAAAGTTTTGTGCTGGTTTCTGAGACCTTGTCAAAACTCAGTGGTGGCAAGACACCTGATCAAAAAATCTAGTTTAGTTTTTGAGCACCTTATCAAAAGCTCATTGGTGCCCAGGACACCTGATCAACTCATCCTGTAGTGGATTCCTACCTAGGGTGGTAGAAGAGTGGATGTACCCAGATTGATTGGGGAACCACTATAGTTCCTTGTGTCTTCTGGTTGCTATATTTTGTTTGTTGTGTGATGTGCTTTTATTTCTTTCTTTCATAATTTTTATTTACTGCAAGCACCTTACACATATATTTAAATTAAGTCTTCCACTACAAAATAATTTTTAGCTTGAAAATTATTTTAATATACTCTATTCACCCACCCACCCCCCTCTAGAGTTAAGGTAGATCTTATCCACACTTTCAATTGGTATCAGAGGCAGGTTGGTTAAAATATCATACCTTAGTTGGTTATTATTCAACTAAATCTTCATCAGATTAGTTGTTCCTACAGGCTAACACCTAAACCAAAAGATCTCTGATAAGATCAATATTTTATAGAGGGTTTTTATTTTTATTATTTGTATTATATTTATCTTTATATAAAACCATGGCACAGAACAAAGATTATGCTTGCACCAGACCTCTAGTGTGCAATCTATCTAAGTTTGCACTTTGGAAGGCAAGGATAAGATTGTACATGAATTCTATTGATGAAGATATCTTTAATTCTGTTTTGACAGTTTGTCCAAGACCCCCAGCAAATACAAGTATAACTGTTGTTCCACCTCCTTCAGGAACACATGCAAAAATCAAAAAATGGAAAGTTGCAGATGCCAAAGCAATGAACATTTTGGCACAAACCCTGTCTGATGAAATATTTCAAAAAGTAGCTGAATGCAACTCAGCAATAGAGATATGAGACAAACTATCTGAAATAGTGTCAGGATCTGCAGATGAAAGGAAAGATAGAAGATCCCATCTCATAATTCAGTATGAGAACTTCAAGAAAGGAGAAACTGAGTCAGTTGCTGATATGTATAACAGACTCAGTCTTATAGTCAATGAATTGAAAACCTTGGACAAGGAGATCTCATTGACTGAACTCAATGACAAAATCCTAATGTGCTTCCACAGCACTTGGGACTCAAGTATCTGGCCAATCAAGGATAACAGAAGCCTAAATGAGATCACCACTGAGGCTCTTTTGGGCAAGCTCAAGTATTATGAACTGCTCATCAAGAACAGAGAAGAAGAATAGAAGACTGCTTCACAAGCAATCAGAAAAGAGAAATCAATAGCATTCAAAGCTATTGAAGATCAGCCTGAATACAAGGTCACAGGCAATGAAGAGCTGCTAAGCTTACTGGCCAAAAGGTTTTATAAAATGGCCAGGAAGGACTTCAGGAAAAAGTCATTCAGAGGGCATGAAAAACCAAGGTATGATAAGTCCAATAACAAAGAAATTATTTGTTTTGGATGCAAGAAACCAGGCCATATTATGCCTGACTGTCTAGAAAATCAGAATAAGGACAAGAAGGACAGGAAAGAAAGGAGAAGAGACAAAGACTTCAGGAAAAACAGCAATGATAAACTCTCCTCCGGCAAGAACAAATATACCAGGAAGGGGTTTGTAGCTGAAACTTGGAGTGAAACAGAAGAAGAATCAAAAGCTTCATCCAGCTCAAGTGATGATGAAGATGATGCTAAAAAGGAGTTCTACATGATGGATATCAATGTCTATCAACACAATACTGATGCAGAACAAGAGTCAGAGACTGAATCAGAAACTCAATCTGAAGAGGATCCGGTAATAGACTCATTTGATTTTAATTCAGAGGACTTCAAATGTGAATTTAAGGCACTTTGCTTAGATTTATTAAAATCTGAGAAAGAAATTATTTCTCTCAGAAATCAACTATCTGAACAAATCACCTTAAAATCAGATAATTTCAAACTCTCTGAGGAGTTGGAATGCTGTAGGGAGCAGATAGCATCACTGAAAAGTGAACTATCAGAGGCCAAGAAGTTTGAATAATCCCTCAATGGGAGAAGTATCAAAATAATGGACATCACAAGCACAGTGAACTCAAGATTCAGTAGTACACTGGGCTTGGGTGCTTCATCCAGCCAACCTATAGTATTAACAACCCCAATCAAGTTTATCTCAAATAAAGGTAAGGGAGTTGTAGAGGTGGCTAGGAAGAATTCTGATTTACCTAAGAAAACAAAAGTTCAACAGAAAACGTCGAACGGAGCTCGACAATCGCCGAATGGAGCTCAACGATCTCAGGATGAATCGTCAAACTAAGGTCGGCGATCTCTGAACCCTGAACTCTGTCATAGTCGATCTTCAAATGGAGCTCGACGATCTGACCCAAGATCGTCGAACTCATCCCAGAGATCGTCGAACAGAGCTCAGAGTTTTGAAAAATCTTTCAAAGGTAAATCAAACTTCAATCCTAGAGGTCCTACATCTCAGAGGTTTAACCCTTATACTGAATGGATAATAACTCCTAGGAGATATCATCCTGAAGGCTATAAGAGTCAACCAGGGATGTCTTTTATTTCAGAATTTAAAGGTTATCAACCTAGGCCCAAGGTAAACTGGGTCAAAAACAAATAAATTGTTTTATGTGCAGGTGAAGACCTATCCAACATCAAACCAGCAATGGTATCTGGATAGTGGGTGCTCAAAGCACATGACAGGAAACAAGGAGAATTTCACATCCTTCAAAGTCAAACTTGGACACAAAGTAATATTTGGTGATTCAAACTTTGGACTAACAAAAGGATATGCTGCAGTCCAAATTGGCTCAGTCTCATTCAAGAAAGTAGCTTATGTGGAAGGACTGAAGCACAACTTAATCAGCATCAGTCAACTGTGTGATGAAGGCTACCAAGTGACTTTCAACAAATCCTCATGCAAAATCAAATCAGGGGATAAATCAACTGTGTTGACAGGTAAAAGGAATGGTAACATTTATCTTGTAAATTTTCTTTCAACTAAGGTAGATATATGCTTGTTCAATTCCATTTGTAGACCTAATGAACTATGGCATAAAAGATTAGGACATATAAACCTTAGAACCATTGCTAGGCTATCCAAGGACAACCTTCTTAGAGGACTACCTTCTAGCACCTACAAGAAGGAAGGACTTTGCAGGGCTTGTCAATTAGGCAAGCAAACCAAAAATAGCTTCAAGTCACTTAATAAGAGTGATTCACCTAGGATTTTGTATCTGTTACACATGAATCTCTTTGGACCCATTACAGTATAAAGCTTAGGAGGGAAATCTTATACTTTAGTAGTTGTAGATGACTTCTCTAGATTCACATGAGTGTTTTTTCTGAGAAAGAAGTCTGATAACTTTAAGTGTTTGACAGAGTTTCTCAAATGCATGCAGAGTGAGTTCAATACTCACATTGCCCTGATCATAAGTGATCATGGGACAGAGTTTGATTCTCTTCTTATGCAAGAGTTCTATCAGAGTGAAGGGATCAGGCACACTTTCTCAGCTCCTAGAACTCCTCAACAAAATGGGGTAGCTGAAAGGAAAAATAGAACCCTTATTGAATCTGCTACTACATTGTTGTCAGATGCTCACCTTCCTCTATCCTTTTGGGCAGAGGCAGTGAACACCTCCAACTATGTGTTGAATAGAAGTTTGATATATAAGCTGAAGGGCAGGACTCCCTATGAATTACTCAAAGGGAAGAAACCTAAAGTAGATTATTTTAAAATTTTTGGTTGCATTTGTTACATTCACAATAATGATAAGAAATACATAGAAAAATTTCAAGCTAAAGCTGATGAAGGAGTGTTTCTGGGATACTCCATGATCAGTAAAGCATATAGAGTGTATAACAAATCTACTCTTAAAATTGAAGAATCTGTTCATGTATCCTTTGATGAATCTAACATGTCTTTTAAGGAGAAGAATGCTTCTACCATATAATCTTTGCAGGTACACTCTCTTGATGAAAATTTGGACAGGTTACATATTATACAAAAGGATGAAAGCAGTGAAGATGAAGAAGATATTCAACATCTTGGAGAGAATCTTCTTGAATAGCTAGTTGTTGTTCCACAAGAGGAAACAACAACACAGGTTGGTGAACAATCAACACCCCATGTTGTTTTAGTAACATCAAGAGACCATCCAATCTCCCAAGTGATTGGAGACATCTCAGTTGGTGTGCAAACCAGAAATCACGTCAACCGAAACCTGATGCACACCTGCTTTCTTTCTCAAATTGAGCCTCAATCCATTCAAGATGAAGAACAAGATCCACACTGGATCATTGCAATGCAAGAGGAATTACATCAATTTGAAAGTAACAAAGTTTGGGAACTAGTGCAAAGGCCAAAGAATCACTCCATTGTTGGAACAAAATGGGTGTTCAGAAATAAATTGGATGATCAAGGAGTCATTGTAAGGAACAAGGCAAGGCTAGTTGCTCAAGGATACTCTCAAGAAGAAGGGATAGACTATGACCAGACCTTTGCACCAGTTGCAAGGTTAGAGGCCATAAGAATCTTCTTAGCTTATGCAGCACACAAAGGATTCAAAGTATATCAAATGGATGTAAAGAGTGTTTTTCTCAATGGAGACATCAAGGAAGAAGTCTATGTTAGACAACCCCCAGGTTTTATTTCTCAAACTCATCCTGATTATTTTTTCAAATTGCATAAAGCATTATATGGTCTAAAGCAAGCTCCTAGAGCATGGTATGAGACCCAAGCATGCTTTCTTCTGAAAAATGATTTTATAAGGGGTAGAGTAGACCTAACTCTTTTTATTAGAACCCATAAGTCCAATACCTTACTAGTACAAATCTATGTAGATGATATTATCTTGGGTTCTACTGATTCAAATCTGTGCAAAAGGTTTTCCAACCTAATGCATTCTAAATTTGAAATGAGTAGCATGGGTGAGATTTCCTTCTTTCTAGTATTTCAAGTCAAACAGCATGCTGAAGGCATATTCATCTCTCGAACCAAGTATGTAAAAGAACTGGTTCAGAAAATTGGTATGTCTAAAGCATCATGTATGAAAACACCTATGCCTACTAATACTGTATTAGATGCTGATGAACATGGGAAACCTGTTGATTAGACAACATATAGAGCAATGATTGGCTCTCTATTGTATCTTGCATCTAGTTGACCTGACATAATGATTGCTACATGCATATGTACTAGATTCTATGTGAGCCCTAGAGAGTCACACTTAACCTTAGTAAAAAGAATTCTTAGGTATGTGAAAAGTTGTCCAAATCTAGGTCTCTGGTATCCAAAAGACTCAGCATTTGACTTAACTGGATTTTCAGATGCTGATTATGCTGGATGCAGAATAGACAGGAAAACCACTAGTGGAACTTGCCAGTTTCTTGGTGACAGACTTGTCTCCTGGTCTTTTAAGAAACAAACATATGTGTCCACATCAACCGCTGAAGCGGAATATATGGCAGCAGGTAGTTGTTGCTCACAGATCTTGTGGATTCAAAATCAGCTCCTAGACTATGGCTACAACTTAGAGAAGTCAAAAATATTCTGCGATAACACTAGTGTTATTTGTATAGCACAAAATCCAGTCCTCCATAGTAGGACAAAACATATACAAATTAGGCATCACTTTTTAAGGGACAATGTTGAGAAAAATAAAATTGAACTTCAATATATCCCAACTGACTTGCAAAGGGGAGATATTTTCACCAAACCATTGGATGAAAAGAAAGATACATTCTTCCTGGATCAGTTAGGAATGTTAGATGGAGGAAGTTTTCAATAAGATCCAAGATTTTAAAACTCTAAAATTGACAAAGACTAGGCAAACAATTTGATTTTTCCAGTGTCTATAGGTTGTTTCTGGTCTCTGAACTGCGCTCGACATTTTTCCCAAAGATCGTCGAACGGAGATCGACGTTCTTAGAAATCGTCGACCGGAGTTCAGCGCTTTCCAGATAGTGCTAAGCTATCTTCTTCCGGTCATCGATCGTCGAACGGAGCTCGACGCTCTCCAATATCGTCGAACGGAGATCGACGATGTTGAAGACCTTTCAGTTTCCTCTAGAAGCCCAGTTCGTCGAACGGAGTTCAACGATCTTTCCTTTTCTGCGTCGAACCCTAATATAAAATTCATTTTTTTCGGCTGTCGTTCTCCCTTTGCGCTTTCATATTCTCTGCAGAATTTCCCTTTCCCTCAAAACTTTTCTACACTTGGTCTTTTGTTTGTTCATTTTTGCAAGTAAAAATGGCCGTTTCTGTTGCAGTTTTGGCAGCAATGAAATTTGACACTGGATTCGATATCGATATGGACTCGTTTGAGAACAGTGATCAGATTTTCAATGATATTCTGGATTTATTCAAAGATCAATAACTAGTACACATCATGACCACAAGGATAAAACTGGCTGCAAATGAAATCAAAGAATGGGTATATACTGCTCACAATCAAGATCAAAATACAGTGATTGGAACTATATCAGGAAATCTGGTATCTTTTACTCCTGCTATATTAACAGACGTTTTTCAATTAAGTACTGGTCAAGATTCTCTTGAGTTGTCTAGAGAAGAGTTTGCAAGTATGCTTGATAAGATGGGTCATTCAGCAGCAAACCCTAACAAGCTGCTTAAGAAAAATCTGTCAGTGGAATACAGGTTTCTAGCAGATGTTGTTAGAAAGGTCTAGTTAGCAAAACATTCTGCCCGTGATAACATATCCAGGTATCAATTCTGTTTAATGGGTGCTTTGGTGGATAAGAAACAATTGAATTGGGGAGAAGTTTTCTTTGACCTAATTAAGAAGAAAGTGAATAAGAACTTTGTCAATTTTGGAAGGATTATAAGGCTATTTCTTCATAGCAGATGCCCTGAGCTGCTTGTTTCAAGTGGGATGCATATCAATCCCTCTAAGAGGTTAACCTGGGCCCTTTTTGGAAAGTGGGACAGGCAAATTGCAAAGCCAAGCAGAGCCTCTACAGTAATCTCATCTTCAGGCACCAGGACTGATCCAGTCACTTCCCCTCAGGCAACTGCCCCATCAGAAGAACTGCCTGCCACCTCATCTCCACCTTCTCCACCTACTGTTCCCTCAACAATTATCACATCCACCATAACCATCTCAATTTCATCCCCCATATCCATTCCATCTCCAAACTCAATTCCTTCACTAACACCAATATCCACTGAAGATGTTTTCCATCCATTACATCATTATCCACACATAACCATTGACTCATCCTCTCACCTTCCATCCTTCACTCTCTTAGATGATTCCTATATGGATGATTCTCACTCCTCACCCCTTGAGCCACCATCTTCTTCTACATCATATCAACAACTACTATAAGAAATCATTGCTCAACCATCCTTTACTCCATCTATCTCCATTCCATTAACTTCCATCTCCACCATTCCTATATCTCAACCATCAATTCTACCATCCACATTAAAACTTTCTCCAACCACATCTACGGCTCCTCCTACATCCATATCTGACACACTCATCTCTACCTCTACTCAAGCACCACTTGAGCAAGTAGATTTCTCAGCCATAGCAGATAAGCTCTATGAGATGTTAGATCCAAGGCTATCACTCCTACTGGAGACCTCCCTAGCTCCACTTCTGAAATCAGTTCAGGAGTTATCTGATAGGCTTTCTTCCCTATATCCTCCTGAGGCAATCCCTTCTGTTGGGTGCCTTGATCCAGTAACTACTGAATCTAGGCAGGGGGAGATATCATATGAAGTAGAGAGATTGCCTGCTTCAGAGATTCCAGTTCCAGCTCCAGTTCCAGTTATAACAGTTGACCTCAGGTCACTGCTGTCAGAGTTTGATACTGTTTACCTCAGCTGTCTTCCAGATCAGAAAAGTGAAGATCTTACTAAGGCCATTGTGCCTATTTCTAGCTGTGAGCCCAGCATAATATCTTCTTATATAAATTCTTTCAAGGTTGTGGACAGTGCTCCTTCATTTTCTGTTGTTCCTGCTGCTGCTGCTGTTGATGCTGTTTTAGTTTTTGATGATGTGCTTATGACAGAGGCTAATGACTCTGAGCCTACTGTTTCTGTTGTTATTATTTTTGAATTTGTTGTTCCAGTTACATCTGTTAGTGCTGTTTTTGTTACTGTTGCTGCTGCTGTTGTTTCTTCTGTTCAATCCCAACAACAAAGAGATTACATCAAAAGGATTGATGAACTATATGACAATCCTCAGTGCTTAGATAGTGATCAATTCAGAACTGATTCTAATGATTCCTCTGCAACCATTGCAAGGAAGAGGAAAGCTAGAAGCAAGGCCCTAAAGAAAGTTCCCCGGGAGAAAATAAAAGATGTAAATGATATTCCATACTATATTTTGTACGATGCAGTTTTCCAGGAATCAACTAAAGGTAATGAAGAAAAAGAGGAAATATGATAAAGGATCATCTCACTTCAATCCTCCTCCTCCTCCTTCACTATATGCAGGTACTTGTGGAAGTTCTGCTTATCAGTCATCTGTTGCTAAAAGTCAAAGAAACTCTCAGTTTCAAGGAAGATCTCAATCAAGAGGATGTCAATCAAGAGGCTACCAGTCCAGAAGAGGACGGTTTACGGGAAATCAAAGAGAATTCAGAGTTTATTCCAAAGGTTATTCTAGGCAGCATCCTTATCATAGGGAAGGACAAGGTCCCACTGACATTATATCTGGTCCTTTCCCTTATAAGTTAAAAGATCTAGTTTCTTCCAGAGCTACTCCTGATGATTCATCAAACAGATATGAACCTCCTGTTCCATTTGAAGATCCAAAGAATAATCCTACTTCTTGGACAGCAAGAATGAAAGAGTTGGCTGCACTAGATCAAATTAAAAAGGCAAGAGAATAAGGAAAAGATACATCAAATTTCACCATTCTATCAGAACAGAGAAAAAAAGAACTTGAAAGATATTCTTCCAGCAAATTCTTTGACTCAGAAAGCTATAGGAAGCTGCACCCAGAAGCTGTAGTCCCAAGGACAAAACATCAAACTTCTCTAGGTGCAGATGATGACAGAAGATCCAAGAAAGAAGCTCTCAACCCTAACAGAAAGATAGTTCTCAAAAAGAGCAAGGAAAAGGAATGAGCATGTAAGCTGACAGTGTTATGTATTCTGACTTTCTGATGTGATTTGTACTAGTAAGGTATTGGACTATTGAATCTTGAGTTCAATGTAGGATCTTGAGTTTACCCAAGCCCAGTGTACTATTGAATCTTGAGTTCACTATGCTTGTGATGTCCATTAGTTTGATACTTCTCCCATTAAGGGATTCTTCAAAGTTCTTGGCCTCTGATAGTTCACTTTTCAGTGAAGCTATCTGCTCCCTACAACATTCCAACTCCTTAGAGAGTTTGAGGTTCTCTGATTTTAAGATGCTTTGTTCAGACAGTTGATTTCTGAGAGAAATAATTTCTTTCTCAGATTTTAATAGATCTAAACAAAGTGCCTTAAACTCACATTTGAAGTCCTCTGAATTAAAGTTAAATGAGTCTATTACCTGATCCTCTTCAGATTGAGTTTATGATTCAGACTCTGACTCTTGTTCTGCATCAGTATATTGTTGAGAGGCATTGATAGCCATCATGCAGAACTCCTTTTCTTCAGCATCATCTTCATCATCACTTTAGCTGGATGAAGTTTCTGATTCTTCTTCTGTTTCACTCCAGGTTTCAGCTACAAACCCCTTCCTGGTATGTTTGTTCTTGCTGGAGGAGGGTTTGTCATTGCTGTTTTTCCTGAAGTCTTTATCTCTTCTCCTTTCTTTCCTGTCCTTCTTGTCCTTATTCTGGTTTTCTAGACAGTCAGGCACAATATGGCCTGGTTTCTTGCATCCAAAATAAATAATTTCTTTGTTATTGGACTTATCATACCTTGGCTTTTCATGCCCTCTGAATGACCTTTTCCTGAAGTCTTTTCTGGCCATTTTAAAAAACCTTTTGGCCAGCAAGCTTAGCAGCTCTTCATTGCCTGTGACCTTGTCTTTATGTTGATCTTCAATAGCATTGAATGCTATTGATTTCTCTTTTTTGATTGCTGGTGAAGCAGCCTTTTGCTCTTCTTCTCTGTTCTTAATGAGCAGCTCATAGGACTTGAGTTTGCCCAAAAGAGCCTCAGTGGTGATCTCATTTAGGCTTCTGGAATCCTTGATTGGCCAGATCCTTGAGTCCCAAGTGCTGGGGAAGCACATTAGGATTTTGTCATTGAGTTCAGTCAATGAGATCTCCTTATCCAAGGTTTTCAGTTCATTGACTATAAGACTGAGTCTGTTATACATATCAGCAACTGACTCAGTTTCTCCTTTCTTGAAGTTGTCATACTGAGTTATGAGATGGGATCTTCTATCTTTCCTTTCATCTGCAGATCCTGACACTATTTCAGATAGTTTGTCCCATATCTCTTTTGCTGAGTTGCATTCAGCTACTTTTTGAAATATTTCATCAGACATGGTTTGTGCCAAAATGTTCATTGTTTTGGCATCTGCAACTTTCCATTTTTTGATTTCTGCATCTGTTCCTAAAGGAGGTGGAACAACACTTGTACTTGTATTTGCTGGGGGTCTTGGACACACTATCAAAACAGAATAAAGATATCTTCATCAATAGAATTCATGTACAATCTTATCCTTGCCTTCCAAAGTGCAAACTTAGATAGATTGCACACTGGAGGTCTGGTGCTAGCATAATCTTTGTTCTGTGCCATAGTTTTATATAAAGATAAATATAATACAAATAATAAAAATAAGAACCCTCTACAAAAGATTAATCTTATCAGAGATCTTTTGGTTCAGGTGTTACCCTGTAGGAACAACTAATCTGATGAAGAGTTAGTTGAATAACAACCAACTAAGGTATGGTATTTTAACCAACCTCCCTCTGATACAAATTGAAAGTGGGGATAAGATCTACCTTGACTCTAGAGGGGGGTGGTGAATAGAGTTTATTAAAATAATTTTCATGTTAAAAATTATTTTGTATTGGAAGACTTAATTTAAATATATGTGTAAGGTGCTTGCAGTAAATAAAAATTATGAAAGCAAGAAATAAAAACACAGCACACAACAAACAAAATATAGCAACCAGAGGACACAAGGAGCTATAGTGGTTCCCCAATCAATCTGGGTACATCCACTCTTCTACCACCCTAGGTAGGAATTCACTGCAGGATGAGTTGATCAGGTGTCCTGGGCACCAATGAGCTTTTGATAAGGTGCTCAAAAACCAAACTAGATTTTTTGATCAGGTGTCTTGCCACCACAGAGTTTTGATAAGGTCTCAGAAACCAGCACAAAACTTTTGAAGGGAGTTTTGAGAAACCCTTTTACACCAGAAAAAAGAAAGAGGTGAGATGTTCTTCTTTGTCAACAATCAGAGAGAAGAATAGTGGATGATGTTGTCAAAGCTCCCCCTGAGAACTGGAAGTGGTTCAGGAAAAGAAGCTTTGCACTAGGGTGATAGGCCTTAAGTAGATGAGATCTCAAGCAAAGGATGATTCCAGCATTTGCTGAAATGTGTAGTGTCTGGAGTCTTGATGGATGAAGCCTCTGAACACTTGAGTTAAAAGAGATCTAGAAAACTTTCTTTTCTGTATGTTGATCTCCTTAAATGGTGTGTGTTCTGAATGAATTCTGTCTTTGTGTCTGTCTGTGACTATTCTCTTTCTTGTGTGTAACTATTAGGAGTAGCAGAATAGAATCCTCTTTTATTCCTTAGATCTGAAAAGAATGAATTGATTCTCTGTCTCCAATATAACCGTTAGCCACTCATTAATGACTTCCTTAAATGATTTTTTTCTCTGGAGAAAATTCCTAGAAAACATTCCTTTAAATCTCTATTGTAACTTGCTCCAGATTAATTGAAACGGCTACAAGATCCTTGAAATAAATGCTGAGAATAAATAAGATAGAGTTCCATAACTGTCTGAATTTGAATCTTGAGAATCGTCGATCTCTCCAGAAAAATGTCGACCTGAGCTCAACTATCATCGACCTGAGCTCAGAGACTGAAACTAGACTGGAAACAGAAATCGTCGATCTGAGCTCAACTATCGTCGACCTGAGCTTAGAGATTGGGAAAAGAGCTAGAGACAGAAACGTCGATCTGAGCTCGAAGATCGTTGAATGGAGTTTGACGACTCGTTGAACTAAGCTCAGAGATAGCCGAACTGAGTTCGACGATTCGTCGACATGAGCTCGACGAAAATGACTTAGTCTCCTGAAATTGAATATCTGATCTGAGGATCTTGGGGGCAGTTTTCAAGCCTAATTTCTAACCCTTAGACTCAATCTAATTGACCTTAAAAACTATACAAGGAGGTCAAAACAATTTTCCTAAGGACATAGTGATCCTTGCCCAAATCAGTAATAAGGTGTTCCAACAAGGCCTATCACCCTAGTGCAAAGCTTATTTTCCTGAACAACTTCTAGATCTCAGGGGGAGCTTTGACAATATCATCCACTATTCTTCTCTCTAATTGTTGACAGAGAAGAACATCTCACCTCTTTCTTTTTCTGCTGTAAAAGGGTTTCTCAAAACTCCCTTCAAAAGTTTTATGCTGGTTTCTGAGACCTTGTCAAAACTCAGTGGTGGCAAGACACCTGATCAAAAAATCTAGTTTGGTTTTTGAGCACCTTATCAAAAGCTCTTTCGTGCCTAGGACACCCGATCAACTCATCCTGTAGTGGATTCCTACCTAGGGTGGTAGAAGAGTGGATGTACCCAGATTGATTGGGGAACCACTATAGCTCCTTGTGTCTTCTGGTTGCTATATTTTATTTGCTGTGTGCTGTGCTTTTATTTCTTGCTTTCATAATTTTTATTTACTGCAAGCACCTTACACATATATTTAAATTAAGTCTTCCACTGCAAAATAATTTTTAACTTGAAAATTATTTTAATATACTCTATTCACCCCCCCTCCCTTTAGAGTTAAGGTAGATCTTATCCCCACTTTCAGAATGTCGAGCTCGGGTTCGGCTTCTCCTTGCCAATCTCGCCCACAATCTCCCTTCCTTAGTTGGGCTCGCCTGTTGCTTGGACGATCTGAACCACCCGGTATGGTCCTTGGTGACCTCACTCGCTAGACACGGGGTTGTACAGATGGCTAACAGCCTCATTGGTGAGGGTTAAATCATTCAGCTCCTCACACAAATATGGTTCCTGCAAAGAGTTACTAGTAGAAATTTCTTTCTCCTTGTAAAACATGTTAGTTTCATCAAATGAAATATGTACAGATTCTTCAATTTTCATGATAGATTTATTAACGACCCTATAAGTCTTGCTTACTTGGGAATATCAAAGAAAAATTCTCATTTCAGCTTGGCTTCAAATTTTCAAATGTGTTTCTTATTATTGTTGTGAATGTAACATAAGCAAACAAAAATTTTAAAATAGTCTACTTTAGGTTTCTTCCCTTTAAGTAGCTCATAAGGAGTCTTATTCTTAAGCTTGTGTATAAGACTTCTATTCAGTACATAATTTGTTGTGCTCACAGCCTCTGCACAAAAGGATAGGGGAAAATGAGCATCTGCAAGTAATGTGCCTGTAGATTCAATTAAGGTTATATTCTTCCTTTCAGCAACCGCATTTTGTTGAGGTGTTTTAGGAGCTGAGAATCAGTGTCTTATACCTTCCTTCATACAGAACTCTTGCAAAAGAAGAGACTCAAACTCAGTACCATGATCACTTTTGATCAATACAACTGGAGTAGAGTACCCAATCTCTATGTTCTTGAGAAAATCTGTAAGAACCTTGAAGTTATCAGGCTTAGATATTAGAAAGAATACCCAAGTGAATCTAGAGAAGTCATCTACAATCACTAAAGTATAAGATTTCCCTCCTAGACTTTGTACTATAATAGGGCCAAAAAGGTCCATATGTAGTAAGTACAATATTCTAGGTGAGTCACTTTTATTTACATATTTAAAACTACTTTTAGTTTGATTGTCTAATTGATAGGCCTTGCAAAGGCTTTCCTTCTTGTAGGGGCAAGAATGCATTCCTCTAACAAGCTTGTCCCTAGATACTTTGACAATGCTTTTCAAGTTAACATGACCTAAGACCCTATGTCAAAGGTCATTATTGTTGCTAGTTGTTGGGTACATTAGAAAATGTGTACCAGATTTGGAGAAGCCTCACCCAACTCAGTGATATACATCAAGGTGTATTTGATGTTGTTTTGAGTTTACATGTGCAGGTTAAGAATATGTAGGAAAAGTTTCTAAGTCCATGAGTCGACACCAGAAGAAGCTGTGTCGACACTTGTGAAGACTTGTGTCGACACTTGAGAAAAGCTGTGTCGACACCTGAAGTCAATTGTGTCGACACATGGAAAAGCTGTGTCGACACCAGAAGAAATTGTGTCGACACATAGGACTTGTGTTGACACACAGAAAGTTTAGTCGACATCAACTATGTCGACACACAGGACTTATGTCGACACATAGAAAGTTCAGTCGACATCAACTGTGTCGACACACAGGACTTGTGTCGACACACACATCAGAATTCTTCAAAGTTAATTGTGCCAAGATAAGAAGTGATTGTGTCAACACACGGGACTTGTGTCGACACATTCTTATGGAAGCTATGTCGAGGAGCAGTGTCGACACCATGAGAGCTGTGTCGACACCACAAAGGATTGAGTCGACACTTAGTCTACTTGTGTCAACACATGTGAAGTTCAGACTTGACACTTTGCTGACAGAAATAAAGTTTCAAGAAGTGACTGGAGACTTGACAGCTGCCATAACCAACAGGACTACTACAACTGTCAGATCTGTCAGAAGTTGGTTAGAAACCGGATCAGCCAGTAACCTTGGATGAAGTCTATATAAAGACAGATTCTATCAACTGAAAGCAACAACAAACGGAAAAAGAAGACGAAGTACACAACACACAATTACAACAGAAGATCCAACATACACAAGAAAATCTAGTCAGAGATTTTCAAGTGGATCTAAGTGAAGAATTTCAAAAGTTCTTCAGAAGAATTTGTAGAGAGAGAGAGCTCCAACAATTCAAGTGAAGAAAGAGACTATCATCAACTAGTCTCTTAAGAGCAGATCCTAAACTATCTGCAAAGAAGAATTCAGATTGATTTCTGGATTTAAGAAGGAAGCTGATTAAATATCATCTTCAAGAAATTCAACCTTATTGTGTTCAGATTCAAGAAGCTTTGAAGAAATCGAAAGATAGGTTGATTTCTGGGTAATCACATTCTTCAAGAACTGATCAAGAAAACTTTCTACCCATTCTCTCTCAACTTGGGTGGAAGATAAAACATATTTTATATTTTTGTTTTGTAAGATCATTATTGATCTGAGTTGTAAGCCTAGTTTATAAAGGCTGAGGTAGGGCTGAGTGCCTGAGGTAGGAGATTTTCATCTCTGAGTTGTAGGACTTTGGAATGGTGAGGTAGGGCTGTGTGCGTGAGGTAGGAGATTTGATTCTCTGAGTTGTAGGCCTGGGTGTAAGCTGAGGTAGGGCTTAATTTCCTGAGTTGTAGGAGTGTGGACTCACTCTGAGTTGTAGGAACCTTGACTGGATTCTGAGTTATAAGATCTGTTGATCAAAGAAGGAAGGAAGAAGTTAGGCCGAATCTAACACACTGCTAGATAGGCGAATGGGGGAAAGTAGATGTACCCATCATTTGGGGAACCACTATAAATCTGTGTGCCATCTGTGATTGTGTGTGATTTTGTGAATTATGTGATGTGGTAGATGTAGATCTGATTGATTCTATTTGATTATCTGAATTAATATTCTGCCTTAGAGTAAAAAGAAATTGCATCTATTCACCCCCCTCTAGGTGTTTAGGTGATCTTGAAACCAATTCTTTCAAGTCTAGTTGAATTAAACAGGCAGATTTTAGTTTTGGCAGATTTAAAATTGACTACATAAAAATTTCCTACTCTAGTGCCAGTCAAAACTACATGGTTATGTAAAGAGCTAATAATACAGGAAGTTTTAGTAAATGATATCTGGAATCTTTCATCACATAACTGACTTATGGAGATAAGGTTATGCTTCAGTCTACTTACATACACTACCTTCCTGAAGCTGACAACTCCAATTTTGACATTTCCATAGCCTTCAGTCTGACCACAATTGGAGTCACCAAATATTACTTTTGGTCCTAACTTTGACTTGTAGTGAGTTAGATTGTCTTTGTTCCCAGTCCTTAGTGGGTGTTTTATCATACCTGGATTTTCCATCATGCCTGGATGACTTTCTCATGAAATATTTCCTTGCCATTTTGTAGAATCTCTTGGCTAAGAGACTCAGGAGTTCTTCATTTGATGTTGGAGCTTTAGTTTCTTATGTAGCTTTAAAAGCTATATTCTGCTCCTTCCTTGATGATGTAGGAGTCTTCTATTCAGCAGCTTCTCTGGACTTGATCAACTGCTCTTAAGATTTGAGTTTTCCCAGGAGAGATTCTGTAGAGATCTCATTCAAACTTCTGGCCTCCTTAATTAGTCATATCCTGGAATCCCAAGTGCTGGGGAAGCACATTAGGATTTTGTCATTCACCTCAGTGAGAGAGATGTCTTTATCTAACTTTTCAACTCACTGATAATTGAACTTAATATGTTATACTTGTCACTAACAGATTCAATCTCTTCCTCCTTGAAGTTCTCATACTCGGAGATGAGAGTTGATCTTCTATCTTTCCTCTCATCAGCTGAACCAACAACCATCTGGTATAAAGATTCCCAGATTGCTTTTGCAGAAAAGCATTCAGGCACTTTCAGAAATATGTCATCTGACATAATCTGAGATAATATATTCATGGCTTTTGCATCTGCAATCTTTGCCTTTTTCTGAGCATCTGTCCACTCACGTGTTGGAACATCATGTGTGCTTGAGTTTGAAGTAGATGTAGCAGCTGTATGATGAGCAGGAACTGTCAAAATAGAATTATATATGTTCTCATCAATGGATTTCATATACAGCCTAGTTCTTGCCTTCCAGATTGCAAATTTATTCAAGTTGCAGACTGGAGGTCTGGCGCTTGCATAATCTTTGTTCTGTGCCATGCTGTGAAATAATCAAAACTAGGAGAAATAAAGATCAGATCTAACAAAGGATCTTTTAGTTCATGGGTTAGCTTATACAACCAAAGGAACCTCCTCTGATACCAATTGAAAGATATGGGTTAGATCTGATTACTCTAGAGGGGGGGGGGGGGTGTGAATAGATTATATTAAAATTTCTTATGGTTGTTTAAGATTTTTATATCAGAGTAATGAATAATTGATACCAATATTAACAGAAAGGAAAAACTGACTAAGATGATCTAATCTAACACAGCATGAAAATAAATCACAGCACAACTAGCCTAACACATCCACAATAAGAACAACAATAAAAAGGACAACCAGGCAACACAAGAAATATTATAGTAGTTCCCCAAGCTGGGTACATCCACTCTTCTACCACGTTGGTAGAAATCCACTAGCAGTTTTTTGATCAGGTTACTGCCACCTTTGAGCTTTTGATCAGGTGCCCAAAAATGAAAATAAACTTTTGAAGGGATTATAAATCCTTTATACAGGAGGGGGAGAGAGATTGATGGTGTCTTCTCTTTCTCAAACAACTGAGAAGACAAGTGGATTGTTATTGTCAAGGCTTCTCCATAAATCACTTGAAGCCTTACGCAGGGTGTAGTAGGTCTTCAGCCTTGACTAGAGATGATCCAGGAACTTCTGACTGATTCAGGGATTATTGTTCTTCAAAGCTCCTGGAGTAGAAGTTAAAGAAGAATCTTGACAGTGATTGTTGTTCTTCTTCTTTAGTAAAATCAAGGTGAAAACAGGATGTTTTCTGTACAGAGAATGTCTGAGAGATTTTTTGTATGTTCTCTGGTTCTGTTATCTTCTTCCTTGTTCTTGTCGTTTGAAAAAAAATATTTTTATATATCTCTGTCGAAATTAATCCTTTGAATTTTAAATTATCTGGATTAATTGCTGACTGTCTGGAAAATGAAAATCGGCTGAAGAATATTTTCTTTAATGAGTTTCCCCAACTATCCCAATTAATTATGCAAGTAATTAAGCTGATGAAGAACATAATTAATGCTGCCAAAAATGGCCATCTTCAGAGAATATGTGCATTAATTACTCAGGAAAATATTGTTAAATAATATATGGAATATGAGGGAAAATTTAAAGTCTGGAACTGCAACAGAAATAGTCGACGATAGAACAGATTTTGTCGACCTGAGATCCTAGTTCGTCAAGCTGAGAAATCCTATTCGTCGACCTAAGAAAACTTGTTCGTTGACCTGAGATCCAAGTTCGTCAACCTGAGCACAGCAAACTTCATTATGTGAATAATTTGCCAATTCTGCAGTCTAAGTTCGTCGAGAACAGATTCTGTTTTCATCGTGCTTAGTTTAGAGAAAAATATTCTGGAAAGAATGTGTTGAAGTTGAAATCCAGACTTCGTCGACCTGAACTCGAATATCGTCGAGCTCAACTCAGATAATTAACTCTGAGTTCATCGATCAGCGATCGACAATCATTGAGCTGAGTTCGACGAACGTCGAACTTATTTACTGAACTTGATTTTCTCTAAGTCCTGAGTCATCTGAGGTCTTCTACTGGCTGGTCCATGTATGGTTGAACCTAAGCACTTAGTCTAAGCTCTAGGACTCAAAACATATGACCCCGGATATACATTGTGGGTCAGTCATCCTAATTATTAAACCTAGCCCAAATCTAACAAGGGGTCCAACAAAGAAAGTGTCAGGCAGATCATGGAAGACATTGATCCTAGAGTCTTTGTAAAATTTCAAGAAGGGCCTTTCATTCCTATGAACGTCTCTATCTTAGATGCAGAAGTCCAGACTCCAAAGAGTTAAGGTGAAATGACTAAAGATGAAATCATATTGACAACTATAGACAAGAGGGCACAACACATCATGGTGAGTGTCATGGATGACTCCACCTTCCAGATCTTGGTCGACTCCAAGACTGCCAAAGAAATGTGTGACACCTTGATTGTCCACGTGGAAGTCACCAAGAAGGATGATAATGAAGAAGAGGAAGACTTCATTGGGATGCTTGCTGATATTACTGATGAAGCTAAAGATTGACCTGATGTTTGGGACAAGTAATAGGGCACCTCTATCACACTCACACAGTGATTCAGAGGTGGATGATGGAGATAAAGCAGATGCAAACTGCTGTTATGGGCTAATAGCAATGACAGAAGAAGAATCTTATCAGGATCATGCTGGTACAGTTCAGGTACAATCTCTTTCTAGTTCATCTTGTTGCTCAGGTCATGAGACCATTTCAGATTCAGAAGCTTCTTCATCCAGTGATGAAGGTGACTCTGAGTCTGAGGAAGATATCAATAAATTGATTGATAAGTATGGTAAACTTCTAGAGGATTTGTGAAGCAGGAAGTTAGTCAAGAGGCAGGATGAGGAGATTACCTCCCTCCAGTTAGCTACTTCTAAAGGCCATCTCAGTCGTCCAACTTGAGACCATTAACAAGAAGGACTAGATCATTTTAGATCTTGAAGAAATACTCATAAAGGATATAAAACTTGGGGCTGATTTTAATAAGCCCAAAGTTGTGTAGCGATTGATTGACTCCTTTACCTCTCAAAAAGATGAGAGAGGTTTACGATCCCAGTGGAATTCTAGAGTTGAATTTTCTATAGGGAAAGGCAAAACCCCTATTGAGCCACAGTCAGCCTTTTACAAGGTAATCCTCCCTTCTAACAGGTATGACTTGGACTGTATGTATAGTCTGTAACACCCCGAAGTTCTGGGTCATTTTGGGCTAATTTGGGTTCAGGCAGGGGTGACACTGCCAGGGATACGGGCGGGTCCCAGGGCGTGTCAGGCCTGGGTTGTGTTGAGTCGTAAGGTCGACGAATTTTGCTCGACGATCGTCGAGTGTCGAGTGTCGAGTGAGGACACGGCCTGTGACACGGGCGTGTCACAGTGCGTATCAGTGGTCGTCGAACTCAGCTCGACGTCTTGTGCTAGGGCGTGTTTGGGGGACACGGGTGTGTCCAGGTGCACACGGCCAGGAACACGGGCGTGTGCCAGGCCGTGTGAAGTCTCGGGTTGTTTTGGGACTATTTTCGTTGATGCACACGGCCTCAAACACGGGCGTGTCTGAGGGCATGTCGTGGACACGGCACGTGATACGGGCGTGTCACACAGCCGTGTATTGGCTGGATTGAGTCGGTTGACTGCCGCTTAGAGGGACAACGGCCTGTGACACGGGCGTGTCAGGCCGTGTTCAAGCTTTTTTGGCCAAATCTGAGCCGTTTGTTTCCCTCTTCCTGGATCCAGTGGTTGGGCTTTGTCCAGGTATTGTGAAGGCCGAGAAAAAAGGGATATAACCCTCTTTTCTTCATCTTCTTCTTCTTCTTCTTCATTTTATTCCAAGAAAGGCAGGAAGAAAGGCCTAAGGCAAGAGGGAAGGGAGGAGACGACCAGCTGCTGTAGGAGCTGTGGAGTGCGGAGCGAAGATCCGAGAGCGGATTCGTGAAGGCAGAGCCAAGGCGGTGATTTCCATCCAGCTACTTCATGGCACCGAAGCGATCTTCAAGGGTAACGATCTCCTTCTTGGACATCGAAGTCCTTCTTTTATGCATGTGCTTGGAATCCTCCACCAAGCGGTGGATTTGCGGAAGTGATTCCTTTATTGAGTCTGCATCTAGAGCCGGAAATATGGAGTACGGCATAGGCATGCTGTGTGAAGCCCATCTGGACCGGTAGTCTGGATTGGTGATGTTCATGGGTAAACCGGAGAAGACTCCGTGGCTTTGATGAGATGCAAATGGATTTCTATTGTGATGAATGTATGGCTGTGCTGCTGAATGTGAGGAGACTTTGATAAAGCTCCTGGTTATGAAATGATCAATTGGTCACACGCCTGGGGAGCTAGAGATAAACCCGGCCTGTTACACCACTAGGGTGGGTTGATCTAGTTAGGTATTGATCGATTGGTGGCAATGCTTGGGGAGCCGAGTTAAACCCGGCTTGCTGCACCACATGGGTGGGTCGATCAGAATAGGAGGGGGGTCGATTGGTGGTAATGCCTGGGGAGCTTGGATAAACCCGGCTTGCCACAGCACATTGTGTGGGTCGATCTGCTCTGGTTGTTATTGGATACTGTGAGGTTGTACCTCTGAGTGGTTTGGGCGGGATGTCGCCAGCTTGCGAGACTGGTGGACTAGGGCCGGTCAACCAACAAGTTAAAACCTCTGATCAAGCGGTGTATGACTGGTGGATTCCGGTACGCCAAGAAGGTGCCCTGAGTGCACGGAACGTCTGGTGGATTCCAGCATTTGTGATGTGATGTGTTTGCTAGCGTGATAAAGAAAATGATATACATATGATGCTTGATGATACTAGATGATAGATGATAGCACTGCATACAGGGAAGGAACCGCTACCCCAGGTAGGGGGTAGGGTCGTTATAATCGGTCAGCCAAATGCTGACCATTACTTTGTTTTCTGTGTTGGCTTGGATGGTTAATTACAGGTGCCGCGGCTTGACTAAGTGGAATGGCTAGCTTGCTGCTATTAGCCCTTGAAGGCCATGCGAAGAGTTGTGTTTGGATTTCATGTGTGGCCGGCCTGCGTGCCGATGTACGAAATTGTTGATGTGTAAAAGAGGAACCTGTAAGGCCCTAAGGCCAGGGTGTGTGGGTTGTATACATTCCTAGTGTTGTTATATATAAATGTGGTATTTATATATTGGTGGACATTCTGGTTTGAGTTCATGCTAACATAAAAATGCAGCGCTAGAATAGAATGAGTTAAGGATATGCGTAGAGTTTAATTTCCACACGTAATTCCTTCGCTTGTCTGTGCTATATGGCGTGGGGCCCCGGCCGGACCCACCGATATATGTCATGTGATAGGTGGGGGCGTTACAAAGTGGTATCACAGCCAGGTTGAGATTGTTTGGGAGGAGAGAACATAATTGAACTCATGAATGTCCACTAGGAATGTATGTCATGCACATGATGTGCGTGAGTGTGTAGTCAATGTAGCAGTACCATTATGATTGGAAGTATTAATGGTGGTCTGTACATTGATAGGTGGCGAGGGATGGAGCTGGGCCGTCTGAGCCCCAGCGGTCTGATGAGAGTGCAGCACCCATGGAAGCGCCTATGCCTCCCTCGGCAGAGGCCATACGGGTGGTAACGAAGACAGTTCTTGCAGTGTTACATGCACAACCAACTGGACAGGCAAGGCCTGGTGCAAGGCAAGAGCATGCTGCGGTAGTGGTGGAAGCGCAAGCAAGTGACGACTCATTGATACGTTTTATGCACTTTGATCCACCTACATTTGGTGGAGTGCTTTCACCAACGCAGGCAGAAGATTGTTTGGCAAGGGTAAAAAGGATCCTAACCGCAATCAGGACAGTCAAGGAGCAGAAAGTGACGTTGGCCACTTTTCTGTTGGAAGGCGATGCACGATTGTGGTGGGATGAAATTGAAGTGCATCACCTGGCAAGTAGAGGTTTAACGGAAGTTTCAATGGATGAATTCTCCCGAATATTTTTAGCCAAGTATGTGCCAGTGTCGTAGCGGATTGCGATGGAAAATGAGTTTTTACGTCTGGTGTAGGGTGAGCGAGATATTGATACCTACCTGCATGAGTTTACGAGATTGGGGAGATATGCGGGATCTACCTTTGCGGAGGAAGCGCGAAAGACAAATCGGTTTTATGAAGGATTACGGGATGAATTGAGGTTGGCACTCCCGAGTTCGGTGAGCCAAGGCTTCCAAGTATTGGTCGATACAACCCGTGCTTTGGAGAAGGATATGAAACGCGTACAAGACAATAAGCGACTGGCAGCAGAAAAGCCAGAGTTTAAAGTGCCGCAATCGGATCAATTGGAGTTTCGACGACGAGAGAAGAAAAGATTTAGGCCGGTGGAATCAGCTCCGTCGACTGTTTCTTCGGGGGCGACTTATGGGCCAGGATGTGTGGATACACGTATATGCTATAAATGTGGGCAGTAAGGACACATCGCAAAATTTTGTTGGAATGCCCCTCCAGGGAGTGAGAAAAAGACAGGTGCGTCATATGAAGAAAAGGGTAAAACAGTGGCCGAATCATCTGCACCCCGGACGCAACCTCGCTTTCATGCTATGGAAGTGCAAGAGCCGCAAAGCTCAGTTGGTGAAATTCAGCCTCGGGTGTTTAATTTGTCTCTTATTCGCGAATTTCAAAATCGGGAGGCTGAGCGGAAGTGAAGTGTGAATCCCTTCGATGCTATGACTGAAGATTAACTTGCTGAATTGTCCAGTGTTGTGTATGCAAACTATGTGTATAAAAGATGGTGTACATATCTGTCAAAAATTTGGTGAACTTGCAATCAGGATGTCTTGTTTTGATGTATTTTGTGGTTAACTGTGCACAAGTGGAAGTTAGAGATGTTTGTTTGTGTTGTATGTTTGTTCGTATGTGCGGCTTGGAATACGACTCGCAAATGTGCTTAATCAATTGTTTTGTGGCTGATTGGCTGCTTGGAGTCAAATTTCGAGGACGAAATTAGTTGAAGGAGGGGAGGATTGTAACACCCCGAAGTTCTGGGTCATTTTGGGCTAATTTGGGTTCAGGCAGGGGTGACACGGCCTGGGACACGGTCGTGTCCCAGGGCGTGTCAGGCTTGGGTTGTGTCGAGTCGTAAGGTCGACGAATTTTGCTCGCCGATCGTCGAGTGTCGAGTGTCGAGTGAGGACACGACCTGTAGCACGGGCGTGTCAGTGGTCGTCGAACTCAGCTCGACGTCTTGCGCTAGGGCGTGTTTGCGGGACACGGGTGGGTCCAGGTTCACACGGCCAGGAACACGGGCTTGTGCCAAGCCGTGTGAAGTCTCGGGTTGTTTTAGGATTATTTTCGTTGATGCACACGGCCTCAGACACGGGCGTGTCTGAGGGCGTATCGTAGACACGGCACGTGACACGGGCGTGTCACACGGCCGTGTATTGGCTGTATTGAGTCGGTTGACTGCCGCTTAGAGGGACACGGCCTGTGACACGGGCGTGTCACAGGGCGTGTCAGGCCGTGTTCAAGCTTTTCTGGCCAAATATGTGTCATTTGTTTCCCTCTTCCTGGATCCAGTGGTTGGGCTTTGTCCAGGTATTGTGAAGGCCGAGAAAAATGGGATATAACCCTTTTTTCTTCTTCTTCTTCTTCTTCTTCATTTTATTCCAAGAAAGGGAGGAAGAAAGGCCTAAGGCAAGAGGGAAGGGAGGAGACGACCAGCTGCTGTAGGAGCTGCGGAGTGCGGAGCGAAGATCCGAGAGCGGATTCGTGAAGGCAGAGCCGAGGCTGTGATTTCCATCCGGCTACTTCATGGCACTGAAGCGATCTTCAAGGGTAACGATCTCCTTCTTGGACATCGAAGTCCTTCTTTTATGCATGTGCTTGGAATCCTCCACCAAGCGGTGGATTTGCGGAAGTGATTCCTTTGTTGAGTCTGCATCTAGAGTCGGAAATATGGAGTACGGTATAGGCATGCTTTGTGAAGCCCATCTGGACCGGTAGTCTGGATTGGTGATGTTCATGGGTAAACTGGAGAAGACTCTGTGGCTTTGATGAGATGCAAATGGATTTCTATTGTGATGAATGTATGGTTGTGCTGCTGAATGTGAGGAGACTTTGATAAAGCTCCTAGTTATGAAATGATCAATTGGTAGCACGCCTGGGGAGCTCGAGATAAAACCGGCCTGTTACACCACTAGGGTTGGTTGATCTAGTTAGGTAGTGATCGATTGGTGGCAATGCTTGGGGAGCCGAGTTAAACCCGGCTTGCTGCACCACATGGGTGGGTCGATCGGAATAGGAGGGGGTCGATTGGTGGTAATTCCTGGGGAGCTTGGATAAACCCGGCTTGCCACACCACGTAGTGTGGGTCGATCTGCTCTGGTTGTTATTGGATGCTGTGAGGTTGTACCTCTGAGTGGTTTGGGCGGGATGTCGCCAGCTTGCGAGACTGGTGGACTAGGGCCGGTCAACCAACAAGTTAAAACCTCTGATTAGCAATGTATGACTGGTGGATTCCGGTACGCCAAGAAGGTGCCCTGAGTGCACGGAACGTCTGGTGGATTCCAGCGTTTGTGATATGATGTGTTTTCTAGCGGGATAAAGAAAATGATATACATATGATGCTTGATGATACCTGATGATAGATGATAGCACTGCATACAGGGAAGGAACCGCTACCCCGGGTAGGGGGTAGGGTCATTATAATGGGTCAGCCAAATGCTGACCGTTACTTTGTTTTCTATGTTGGTTTGGATGGTTGATTGTAGGTGCTGCGGCTTGAATAAGTGGAATGGCTAGCTTGCTGCTATTGGCCCTTGAAGGCCATGCGAAGAGTTATGTTTGGATTTCATGTGTGGCCGACCTGCGTGCCGATGTACGAAATTGTTGATGTGTAAAAGAGGAACCTGTAAGGCCCTAAGGCCAGGGTGTGTGGGTTGTATACATTCCTAGTGTTGTTATATATAAATGTGGTATTTATATATTGGTGGACATTCTGGTTTGAGTTCATGCCAATATAAAAATGCTGCGCTAGAATGGAATGAGTTAAGGATACGTGTAGAGTTTGATTTCCACAGGTAATTCCTTCGCTTGTCTGTACTATATGGCGTGGGGCCCCGGCCGGATCCACCGTTATATGTCATGTGATAGGTGTGGGCGTTACATAGTCACTGTAAGAATGGGAATTCTTATTGTAATAATACAAGTGTATCTTACAATGGGAGAAGAAAGGGCCTGGGAATGAGTGTCCTTAAGGCTCCCCATGAGAAGTACAAATGGCCCATTCTGGAACATTTGTATTTGGTGCCTCAGCCCCCACTCACAGGAACAAGATAGTGGCCTTCACACAAGACCTTCCAGCAAGGACTCAAACTAAGGGTAAGTCTATCGGTAGGCCAAATCTGGCTATCTCTGATACTAGTAATAACATGTCATCTGTAAATAGGACTGATGTGATTAGAATTCAGAGCAAGACAAGGAAATTTGTTGAAAGAGACACCTTCAGTCAGACCCTTGCTGAGAGAAACTTGAAGCAGGATACTGCACCTCTTCCTTATATCCTGTCTGCAGTTAACCCTACTACCAGACTTGCTTAGAAGAGAAGGTATAATATTCATGAGTGCAGGTGTTGTGGTAAAGTGGGTCATTCTGCCCTAGATTGCTGCCACAATCCTACTGTGCCCAGACAAAGAGTTAACTTGCCTGTCAGAAATGTTGTTGGTAGGCAAGTTAGATTTCAGACTAATTATAACCTAGAACCCAATACCTATTGGGATCCTAAGGTAAGATAAACTCTATTTTGCAGGTCAGTCCAAGTTCCCATTCCATCATGAGATACTTGGACAGAGGATGATCCAGAACTTGGACTGAAACAAGAAAGTCATTTTATGGATCATACTCCACTGAGGGAAAGACCTAAGATCTACAGTTGGGAAGTTGGTTATGGATATTGAAGATCTAGGATACTCCTCTTATTGCCCAAGAGGAAAAGGATGGTGTGTGCAGTCCTGAAGAAGTACAAGTACACAGGACATGGATGAAGACCAGCTGAATCCATCCATTAAAGGTTAGGATGCCTAAGTGATAAAATTAAATGTTGCACAAGTCTTGGGTAAAGGCCAGCATGATCTAGCCAGCAGGAATGTCTGGTTGGGCAAAGTTTTGCTGCCACACAAGCAAACTAGTAAGAAGAAAAAGTGAAGAACAAGTAGGTTGTAATCATCAATGAGGAAAGAACTAGAAGGTTGCTCTTATGAGAGCAGTGTTGAAGAGGCAATTGATCCTCAGTGTCTGGTACTTTTGTAGAAACCAGAAAAGAAGTGTGCTCAGGTTTCAGCATCATCTGAACCTATAGCAAAGTATCTCCAAGTCAGCGAGCAGTGTGGACAGAATCTGTGCAATTGTTGAGGGGAGCCAATACAGTCTAGTTCAGTCTCGAAAGCTTAAAGTATGGTCTAAAGAATTGGTGTCTGAGAATCTCCTGCTCCAAAACGATCAGAAGAATACTTCTGGAGTTCAGAATATCCATATGGACAATGTTGAGGATGAGAAGGAGACTATCCAAATGATTGCAACTGCTATTACTGAGCAAGTTCACAAGAATAGTTGGTTTGCTCCAGCTAATGTTGATATAAATCATATATTCCTATGTGAATAGCAGTGAAAAGAAAGACTTAGTATCAGAATGAAAGGATGGTTCAAGTAAAGATCATTCAAGGTTCAAGTGTTCTCAAAGTCCAGCAGCTGCAGGATCAAATTCAGCCTTATGTTGAGAGGAAGCTGACAGCTGCAACAGTGGTACCATCTACAATCATTTAGGGAGACAAGGGATTGATCAAGTGGTATCTAGTGACGTAGGATAGTTGGGTCAGTGGTATCAACTCAAGAGATATGATTACTATGGGAGTGGTAATGGGCCATGATCAAGGATGAAGGTAATGATCAAGGGGGAGAATGATGTTTGGGTTGCCAATGTAAGAAGCTCATTGGGTCTTGAATAGTATGTAGATAATATTCCTCCTATTCAAGAAAGACTATATGGTATCCAGTGTGGTGATAAAGATGGTAGATCAATGTGATGATCAAGATGTTGTTCAGTAGGGCAGAACACTCTTGTGATGTTGATCAGAAAGCTGAAGATAGAGGCAAGTCTGTTACTAAGGGAAAGGAAAATACCTAGCTCAACAATAAGAGAACAAGCATGGTGCAAGGAAGATACTGTGATCAACTGGCCAGTGTGGATCCAACTTCAGCTCCAGGACCATAACCACCACATAAGTAGAACTCCTTTATATTATGTTTCTACTAGTGCAATCCGAATAGCAAGGTATCCTGCCCATCATAACAGAACTATGTCTATTGAGATTATCTATAAATTATGGATCATAAGGAAGAACTTAATCCTAAGTTTGTCCTCACAAGCAAGTGGCTGACATATTTATCAAGCCACTAAATGAAGTCAAGATCAACACCTTTCAAGGTTAACTTGGGTATGTTGAACTTGGTATAGCTTCAATTGCTCCTAATTTTATCTCTATTGTAGGATTTACTTTTCTTGCTGGTAGATAAGTCCTTGATGTGATATCAAGATTATAAAGATCATTAAGTGGTATCAATACTTAAATGGACTCTTGTGTCCATAAGAGATGATGATATTGATGCTCCTATTTAGGGGGAGCAAGTCCAGCACCAGCAAAAATGATGATAGGAAATGCTCCTATTAAGGGGGAGCATGTCCAGCACTTGCTGGAACAAGATCAGCCACTTTTTGAGTAGGAGCAAGTAGCTATTACAGTGGATCGAAGATCTTCACTGATGATCAGTTTGTCCTAAGGACAATACACAAACTAAGGATGAGATTATTTATGACATATTCATAATCTTCTTTGAGTCTGAAATGGACTGTTACTACTGAGAAGATAGTAATATTGTTGGAGAAGAGGAACAAGCAGCTCAAGCGGAACTATGTTAGCAGCTAGTTCAAGTGTTGTAGTGTTATGTTGTATCAATGTATCAACATAAAAGGTATGACTCCTAATCAAGTGGTTTGATCACTAGACTAATTTCATTAGTGGTATCAACATGAATTATGCTAGGATCAAGAGATAAATTTTCCCTTGATCCCATCACCTCCTTCAATAGATATACCTATTGAAGAATCCAAAAAAGGGGAGATGTGTGGCAATACATGAAAAAGGGGGATATGTGGAATCAATAATTGACATGATCATGTCATGCTGAGTCAGTGCTTCTAGTGGTGGTCCATTTAAGTATTGAGTGGTATAAAGGAGAGTGCATATTACTTGAGCGATTGTTCAAGTGGTATGAGGATGCATTGACTTGACATGTTGAGTCAATGTAGTTAAATGGAGTACATTGAAGTGATATGCCAAAATTTATATAGCATAAGCTAGCAGTTGTTGTAGATATAGCTTACAACTACATTATATTAATATGATTTTTATGACAATGCTTCTTAGTATTACTGGGTATTCTGCCTTCTTCAAATAGGGAGAGATTATTGAGAATATTGCCCTCAATATTCCCAAGACTTGATTTAAAGAGGCATCACCTACAACACTAAGAGTACGATTATATTTAATTCATTTCAAGTTCAGTATGTGCAGGTTGTTCCTTGGAACAAGGTAAGACAGGTGGTCGAGGAGTTGGTGACAGGTGGCAACAAGGTTGAAAGGTAGAAAGATAGAGAGTAGTCTAAGTTCACAGGCATTGAGTGAAGCAGGCTCACTTAACTCAGGAATCAAGGTAGTTAGTGGATAGACAAAAAATTGTCTAAGTCCACAAGCATTGAGTGAAGTTTATTCACTCAACGCCAGGTGAGTAAAAGCACTGAATATAGCTTTGATTGTCTATGCCTAACTATTGGCTAGATAGAACTGTGGCTAAGTCCATGGCATTAAGTGAAGTCTACTCGTTCAACGCCATACAACAATAACATATGATACAGACTAATGCAGTCAAAGCCTAAGTAGAAACAGGCAGATTTGTTGCTAAGTCCACAGACGTTGAGTGAAGTTCATTCACTCAATGCCATAATATCAAAATCATTGAGTATTGCTCAGTCATTCAAAGCCATGGAAATTATTTGTTATTTTGACTAAGTCCACAGGTGTTGAGTGAGGCAAGCTCACTTAAAGCCATGAGGATAAATCGTTGACTGATTCTCATTTAGTCAGAGCCAGTGTTTTTAGATATAGAAATTGGCTAAGTGTTGTGGCATTGAGTGAAGCTTACTCACTCAATGCCAAGTGACTAAAATAAAATCGAAGTATTATGACATTGTGTGAAGCTTACTCACTCAACGCCAAGTGACAACTCCAGTTAAGTAGTTTGGTGTTGAGTGTAGCTCAATCACTCAACGCTTGGAGACAAAAAGATTGTCTAAATGTTTGGCATTGACTGAAGCTTACTCACCCAATGCCTAATGACATAAATTTTTGTAAGTATTTTGGCATTGAGTGAAGCTTACTGACTCAACGCCTAGTGAAAGAAAAATTGTCTAAGTACTTTGGCGTTGAGTGATGATTTCTCACTCAATGCCTAGTGACAGAATGATTGGCTAAGACCAAAAGCGTTGAGTGAAACTTGTTCACTCAACGCCTGAGATAGACAGAAATTTGCTTATGTGTTTTGGCATTATGTGAAGCTTGTTCACTCAATGCCTATACTAATGATGCTTGATTTTGGCCAAGTCCAAAGATGGTGACATCAGCAAAGTCAAAAAGTCAACAAAATTCAAAATATTACGGGAATGCTGTTATACAAATTTAATATGGTCGGCGGTCAGCTCTTTGGCCTTTTATGAAAAAGGAAGTTGGTAAATGGCGAAATTGAAACCGACAATTGAATGGTGGGGCCCACTGCTCAAAGAGACATTGATTGGCGAACAATAAAAGGCAGAAATCGATGATGAAAAAGTAGCTTTTGGAAAAGATAGTTGGCCATCATCTCCTTCCTCGTACATTATTGTTGAGCCCTAGAGAAGAAGTTCAAGCTTCAGATATGAAAGCAGGAAGAGATAGATGCTCCGATTTTCACCGACACCAGCAAGGTCAGAAATTTTACTTTCTCAGAAAGAAGGAGAAGCATAGACAACTGATTTCTGCAGTTAAGAGGTAGCAAGGGCTAATCCTAGCTTTAGTCCTTCACAGTTCCAGCTGATATATTCTGAAGAACATTTTCTCGAAGCTGTGAGGAAGAAAGCTGTGAAAAAGGAGTAGTGCTAAATCCTCTCGGTCCAGCAAAGGAAGAAGAGGCAGAGTTGTCTAGTCTCTGCAGTCAAGTAGTCAGGGCTGAGTTTATCTCAACTCAGGTTTCAGTAAAGGAAGAATCACTTACTGCAGGTTACTTCACAGTTCCAGCAAGCCTAATCTTGAAAATAAATTTCTGGAGCTCATAAGAATATAACTGGACTTGTAGCTCAGTTCCGGGAGAAGCAGAATAGCAGATCTTCAAGAAAGCGGCAAGGTCAATTGCTGCAGTAGGTAAAAGCTGAAGAAAGATAGCTGGTGCCAGCCACTCCTGCACCAGCAAGTTCAGAGTAAACATCTGAGGAAGAAGAAGTAGAATAGGGCCAACCCTAGCTACAGTTACAACATAGTTCAAGCCAAGCTTTCCTGAAGACACTTTCTGGACTTAGATAACCCAGGACAGAAGTAGATAGGCTCAGAGAAATTTCTCTAGAGCTAAATCAACCAAACCCACTTTCACTGTAGGATCCTTTTGGATCTGAGATGTAAGTCTTTGTGCCTGAGGTAGGGCAGATTTGCCTGAGGTAGGATTCTATTGAGAATCTGAGAGTTGGGCTTTGGCTTGAGTAGTAGGATTCAAGTGTAAATCTAAGTTGTAGGATCCAGTTTTGATCTGAGGTAGGTGATCAGTTGATCACTGAGCAGTAGGGCTTTTGAGCCTGAGGTAGGAGAGTCAATCCCTCTGAGAGGTAGGGCACTTGTGCTGGAGTTGTAGGATCCTTTGTGGATCTGAGGTAGGGATGTCCTCCCAGCCTGAGTAGTTGGGCCTTTGGGCCTAAGGTAGGTGATCTTTGGATCACTAAGTTGTAGTACCTTGTGCTTGATCTTTATTTCTTGGAGGAGATAGAGTGGTCCTGTGGGATCATGTCGTAATCTCTTAGGAGCCAAGATTGGAGAAGTGTCATATCTAACAAGAAGTTAGAAAGTTGGAAGGTGAAAGTGCAGTTAGATCTAATATACTCTAGAGGGGGTGAATAGAGTATATGGTGCTTTGAAACTTTTTACAACAATTGTTGTAATATGAGTGAGCAGGGAAGCAGTTAAAAATCTAATCACGGAACTAAACTATACAAAAGCTAATCACAGAATAATCAAGGCCAGAAACAAAAATAAAGACAAGCAAAACCAGAAGATACAAGGAAATATAGTGGTTCCCCTAAACTTGGGTACATCCACTCTTCTACCACCCTAGGTAGGAATCCACTGCAGGATGAGTTGATCAGGTGTCCTGGGCACCAATGAGCTTTTGATAAGGTGCTCAAAAAACCAAATCAGATTTTTTGATCAGGTGTCTTGCTACCAATGAGCTTTTGACAAGGTGCTCAAAAACCAAGTTCAAACTTTTGAAGGGAGTTTGAGAAACCCTTTACAGAGAGGGGGTGAGAGAGTGATGGAAGTCTTCTCTTTCTCAAACAACTGAGAAGACTATGTGGATTGTTGATGTCAAAGCTCCCCCTGAATCCTTGAGATCTTCAGGAAAAGAAGCTTTGCTGTAGGGTGATAGGCCTTCAAAACTTGAGCTCCAGCAAAAGATGATTCCAGCAACAGCTGAAATGTTGAATGTCTGGAGTCTTGAAATATGTTGGCCTTGAACACTTGAAAACAAGAGAGATCTGAAGATTTTAGAAAAGGTTGATCTCCTTGGATGAGTGTTCTTGAGAATTCTTTGAGACAGTATATTTTGTTGAAGATTACTGAAGTCTGTCTGTGTGTGTCTGTGTATCTCTGTAATCTATCTTTTAGATTCAAAAAATTCTTCTCTTTTTTTCTCTGATACTGAACAAAACATTCTCTGAGAAGAATAGTCGTTGGCCTGCATTAATTGCATCCTTAATTGCAAAATCTCTTCTGGAGGAAAGTCTATAGAAATATTCCTTGAAACTTGGTCCAGAAATGAATGAAAACGGCTAGGAAATCTTCAGAATTAATTGCAGAATAACTCCTTAACTGATTTGAATTTGAATCAAGAAACATCCTTGAAGTTATCTGAAAACGTCAAACTGAGCTCTGCTATCGTTGAACTGAGCTCAGCGATATGGACTAATACAGCAGCAAAATATCGTCGATCTGAGCTCAAAGATCGTCGAACTGAGCTCAGAGATAGAAATCCAAAGCTGAGTCAAGATCGTCGACCTGAGCTCACCGATCGTCGAATGGAGTTCGACGATATGATGAAGTTGAGCTCAGCGATCGTCGAATGGAGTTCGACAATATGTCGAAGTTGAGCTAGACGATCGTCGATCGGAGTTCGACGCATCGTCGTGCTGAGCTTGACAATATGACTAGTCTCCAAACAGAAAATCCTGGTCTTCAGGGAAGCTTCCAAACCTAGACTTCTAACCCTTAGACTCAATTCTAATTGACCTATTGAGCTATACAGGAGGTCAAGCATTTGTTTCCTAGAGACATAGTGATCCTGACCCAAATTAGTAATAGGGTGTTCCAACAATCTCCCCCTATTTGGGTTAGGATTACTATTTACAAACTTTGGAAAAATTTAAATAACATACAAGCAGCAAAACAGAAAAGCAACAAGCTAGACATTGCAGAACCACAGAGATATATAACATCCCAGATAGTAATCAGGAATCACAGAGAATGTCACCTTACATTGTCATTCCTTTTCCTTGCCCTTAACAAGTTTGATCTCTCTGTTGGGATTGAGGGCTTACTTCTTTGATCTGGTATCATCTGCTGCACCTAATGATGTTTGCTGTTTAGGACTGGGAACTATAGCTTCAGGATGCAATTCCATATACCTATCAGAATCAAAGAACTTGCTTGATGCATATTTTTCTAGCTCTTTCTTTCTCTGTTCAGACATTGTTGAGATTTTGGATGAATCTTTTCCTTGCTCTCTAGCCTTTTTGATCTGATCTAGTGCAGCAAGTTTCTTTAATCTTGCAGTCCAAGCAGCTGGATTGTTCTCAGGGTCCTCAAAAGGTACTGGGGGCTCATATCTGTTGGAGGGATTGTCTTGAGGAGGCCTGGATGACACAGTTTATTTCAGCTTATAGGGAAAAGGACCAGATGTGGTATCAGTTGAAATTTGTCCTCCCCTGGAATATGGGTGTTGCCTTGAGTAACCATTGGAGTAGACTTGGAGATCTCTTTGGTTTCCTCTGTATCCTCCTCTCCTGGATTGAGAACCCCTGGATTGGCTTCCCCTATGGTAGGATCTGGCATGAGGCTGATAGGGGGCCTGACTTCTGGCAGGGGGTTGAGCTGCAGAGCTTCCACCTGCACCTGCATCAGGAGGAGGTGGTGGAGGAGGATGAGAGTGTTGGAATTGTGAGGAACCCTTTTCATATTTTCTCTTCTTTTTCATTGCCTTCAGCTGATTCTTAGAGTACTGCATCCAGTGCTCAGTGATAGGGCAGTCATGAAGAATGTAGTATGGAATATCATTATTATCTTTGACCTTGGCAGGAGGTACTCTCTTCATGGCTTTGCTCCTTTCCTTTCTTTTCCTGGCAATGGTAGTAGAAGAGTCATCAGAGTCTGTTCTGAACTCATCACTTTCAGAACTCTGATCATCATAAAGGGCATCTATTTTCTTCATCAGATCCTTCTTGAGCTGTACAGAAGCAGATGAGGCAACAGAGGGTGTAGCAGCAGGTGTTGAAGCAGTAACAGAAAAAATGACAGCAGCAGATACAGTAGAAGCAGTAACAACAGCAGCAGCAACTATAGGCTCTGGAGAAGTGACAGCAGCAACAACAGTCTCACTAACAGCAACATCAACAGTAGAGAAATCATTAGAAACTGTAGAAGGCTCAAACTCAGGTGCCTCTGACATAAGAATTTCCTTGGAAATTGGCTCAACAGCAATAACAGAAATATCAGCAGCAGTAGAGGAAACAACATCAACAGCAACAACAATGCTTTCATCAGAAGAAGCAGCAGCATATACTGAGTGAACAAAAGAGTTGATGATGTTTGGGTCACAATAAGAAAATGACACAAGTGCCTTGGATAGATCCTCTGGAGGCTGGACAGCAACTGGCTCTAGCAGACAGCTGAAATAAAACTGATCAAAGTTTGACAGCAAAGACTTGAGGTCTATTGCAAAGACTACAATATGAGGGATGTGATCTTGAGTCACAACAGCAGCAGTAGCAAGAACAGGAGCTGAAGAAGCAGTAATAGCATCAGCAACATCAGCATGAAGACTCACTTCATAGGGCATCTCCCCCTGCCTAGATTCAGACAAGGCTGAATCAAGGCACACTGCTGTAGGGGCTGCCTGAGGGAAGAGAGATGAGAGCCTGGCAGAGAGAGCTGCCACTGACAGGTGTAATGGAGCCAAGGTGGTCTCCAAAAGAAGAGATAGCCTGGGGGCTAGCAGTTCAAAAAACCTGTCAGCAAGGGCTGGGATGTCTACTTGCTCAAGGGTGACTGGAGCAGAGGTAGAAGATGGAGGAGCACCTGAGGGTGAGGGTAGTGGAGAGCTATTGAATGGTGGAAAGGATGGTTGAGGTGTGGGTAAGGTGGATATGGAGGACAGGGGGATGGAAATAGATGGGGTGAATGTGGGTTGGTCAATAATTTCCTATAGAAGGTCTTGATAGGAAGTGGAGGATGAGGGTAGCTCAGGAGGAGACGATGGTGAATCATACATAAAGGAATCATCAATGAGGGTGAAGGATGGAATGGAGGGTGATGAAGTGGCATCTGGTGGAGGGTAGGAGAATAATGGATGGAATTGTTCTTCTGGTGTTGGAAGTGTAGGTACTAGAGATGATGTAGATGTTGGAGAGGGATTTGAGATGATGATGGTGGATGGAGTTTGAATGGTAGATGGTATGGGAAGGGATGGAATTGGAGGAGGAGTAGGAGAGGCAACAACAGTAGGCAGGTCATCTGCAGGGGCAGAGACCTGTGGGGAAGTGACTCTGAGAGTCCTTGTGCCTGAAGGAGTGCTGGAGGAGGGCCTGCTGGGCTTGCTGATTTGTCTGTCCCATTTTCCAAAGAGGGCACAAGACAGTCTCTTGGAAGCATTGATATGGATTCCAGAGGAGACCACCAAAGCAGGGAACCTGTGCTGCAGAAACACCCCAATAACCCTTCCAAAGTTGACAAAACTTTTGTTGATTTTCTTCTTGATAAGGTCAAAGAAGACTTCTCCCCAATTCAAATTTTTTCTGTCTACAAGGGCTCCCATGAGGCAGAGCTGATACCTTGAGATTGTATCATGGGCAGAGTACTTAGCCAGTACCACTTTCCCAACTACATCTGCCATGAATCTGTATTCCACAGAGAGGTTCTTTTTCAAGAGCTTGCTAGGGTTGGCCTCAGAATGACCCATTCTGGCAAGCAGGTCAGAATACTCTTCTCCAGACAAGTCAGCAGTATCTTCACCATTTCTCAACTCAAAGACCTCTGATAAAATTGTTGGGGTTAGAGGTACCTGTGTGCCGGATATTGACCCAACAATGGTGGAGTTGTCTTGATTGTGGGCAGTGTAGACCCATTCCTTGATCTCATCAGATGCAAGCTTGATCCTTGTGGTCATAATTGCAGTCAGGTTCTGCTCCTTAAATAGCCCCAAAATATCTTGAAAGACCTGGTCGGTTGTGCTGAAGGATTCCATGTCGATGTCGAAGCCAGCATCAAACTTCATGGCGGCAAGAACAGCAACAGACACAGCCATGGGTACCTGTAAAAATTCAACAAACAAAACGACCAAGTGCAGAACTGTTTGGAGGGAAAGAAAGTTCTTGCATAGAAATCGAAAGCCCAAAGGAGAACGACGACGAAAAATGAATTTTATATTAGGGTTCGACGTAGAATTGGAAAGATCGTTGAACTCAGTTCGACGATCGAGGCTTCTAAAGGAATCTGAAGAGACTTCAACATCGTCGATCTCCGTTCGACGATATTGGAGAGCGTCGAGCTCTGTTCGACGATCGTTCAGAGAACAAAATCGTCGAGCGACGTTCGACGATCGTTGACCGGAGGAGATAGTTCACACTATCTGAGATACGCTGAACTCAGGTCGACGATTTCAGAAATCGTCGATCTCTGTTCGACGATCTGGGGGAAAATCGTCGAGCGCAGTTCAGAGATCAGAAAAACTCTAGACACTAAGAAAAATCAGGATGTTTGCCTAGTCTTGGTCAATTTTTAAGCTTTCAAAATCTTGGATATTATTATTTAAGACTTCCTCCATCTAACATTCCTAACTGATTTAGGAAGAAGGTGTGTTTCTTTTCATCCAAGGGCTTGGTGAAAATATCTCCCCTTTGTAAATCAGTTGGGATATATTGTAGTTCAATTTTATTCTTTTCAACATTATCCCTTAAGAAATGATGCCTAATCTCTATGTGTTTTGTCCTACTATGGAGGACTGGATTTTGAGCTTTAGAAATAGCACTGGTGTTATCACAAAAGATTTTAGACTTCTCTAAGTTGTAGCCATAGTCTAGGAGTTGGTTTTGAATTCACAAGATTTGTGAACAACAACTGGATTGTGTGCTCCAAAGTGTTGACTCATATGTAGCCTCTCTATTGGGATACACTTCATATTCAAGCTCTAGGAGTATGTGAAAAGAGTTGATACTGGTCATCCCATAGAAGAAGAAAAATTCCGTCAAGGAAATTTTCCTAAGTAAAGCACTCGAGTAGTTCTTTACTTACTCGAGTAAGTTACTGGGTTAATGCTCGAGTAATAATACACCTACTCGAGTAGTTAAGATATATCCCAAGTAGTCCAATTATGGCTCTCGAGTAGTTTCTTTTCTCCTCTCGGTTTTACAGAAATTATCTTCTCAAATTTTTCTAAGTTAAATACTCGAGTAGTCATCTTATATACTCGAGTAGTTCTATCTTCTATCTCGAGTAGTTGAATTCTGACACTCGTGTAGTTCTCACTAACTCGAGTAGTCTAAGTCATGTACTTGAGTAGTTCATTTACTACTCAAGTAGTCCAGTGTTTATACTTGTGTAATCCAGAATTCCATTCCAGAAAATTTCTATAAGTGAATTACTCGAGTAGTCATCTCCATATACTCGAGTAGATCTATTTGTCTCGAGTAGTTCAACTTCTATACTCGAGTAGTTCTGTTTTCCAGTCCAGAAAGTTTCTAAGTCTATGACTCGAGTAGTTTCTTATATACTCGAGTAGTTCATTATTATATACTCGAGTAGTATTTCTTATACTCGAGTAATTTACTCCACCTCTCGTGTAAGTACTTAAGTACTCGATTATATTATTCTTGTTACTCGAGTAGCTGATTTCCTTCTCCTTTTATTTACTCGAGTAGTTGACTCCATGTACTCAAGTAATCATCTCATACTCTCTCGAGTAGTTTTTCTTATATAATCGAGTAGTCATCTTCTACCTACTCGAGTAGTGCTGCATGTACTCGAGTAATCTTGTATATCTCGAATATTTTCCTTAGACTTTTCAGAAAATTCGTTAAGTTCATACCTAACGGTCTTATTCATAAACTTTGACGTGATTGGTCCACGTGTCTCTCATAATGACTCAATTATGGCTAATCTTCTCCTCTCCTATAAAAGGTCTTGTATAAATTGACAAACCCTAACAATTCTAAATTTTAAGAAGATTATTTTTTAAGAAGTTTTTGCAGCCGCTTTCTATCTCCTCTCTCTCTCTCTCTCCAAGAAACGAAATCTGCCGCCGTCGCTGTCGCAGATTCCCAACCGGCTAGGGTTTTCATTTTCAGAGGATTCAGATTAAGAAGATTTTACAGATCGAGATTTCCGCTCAACTCTTCATCCTCTATTCGATCATGTAAAGTCAAGAAGATTCAGATCTGACTTTACCGAGGTTTTCTTCACCTATCTGATAAAGCCGAAAAGTCTAGAAGAAGAAGATCCTGGCTGAATACTTGCAGATCTGACAAGTTTCACTATTTGTATTTCTATACAATTTTATTTCATTCTTGTAGGAGAAATTTCTATGAGTGTAGGAGCTTTTTGTCTCCGAGTTTGTAGGAAGCTTTATCTTCCGAGTGTAGATCCGTTTTGTGGATCGAGATTATAGGAACGTTGTTTCGAGGGTAGGATTGATTTTCAATCCGAGATAGTGGAGTAGCCGAATCTAGTGTATTGCTAGATCGGTGAGGTAAAGTGGATGTACCAAGGTTGGGGAACCATTATAAATCTTGCCTCGTCTGTGTTTGATTGGTAGATAGATCTGTGCATTGGTTTGTAATTTTATTCCGCAAAAAGACGCACAATTCATCTATTCACCCCACTCTAGGTGATTTTGGTAGGCAACTATAAACTTTCAATTAGTATCAGAGGGGGGTTGATCGTTAAAAGGTTAACACCTTGATCAGATCCTTCAATAGTTGTCATTTGAGATCTACCAAAAGATGGAAAAGGCTAAAGATTTTTCCAAGCTTCTTTTGTGCACCAAAAATAATTTTTTCATGTGGAAAGAGAGAATCAAGTTCTTTATGGAAGCTGTGGATCCAAGGATCTTCATGATAGTTGAAGAAGGTCCTTACATTCCATGACCGTCTCCACTATAGATCCAACTAAGAAAGTCCCAAAGAAACTTATGGATCTAGATAAGGATGAGATTGCACTTGTCTCATTGCACAAAAATGCAAAAAAATATTATAGCAAGTGCAGTCGATGATTCAATGCTGTAAAACCTGATTCACTGCCAGTCTGCGAAGGAGATGTGACATTCAGTAGTTACCTTAATGGAAGACACCGAAGAAGTGAGGGATGATAGAAGATCCCTTCTTAATTAGAAGTATGAAGCTTTCCAACAAGGAAACAAAGATACCATTGTTGACACCTTTGAGAATTTCTTCAAGATAGTGAATGGGCTAAGGGTCTATGACAGAGTCTTCACTAATAGATAATTAAATGATAATTTCTTGAGTTCCCTAACTAATGAATGAGATAACAAGGTCTGTGCCATAAGGGAGTTTGGAAAACTGGCTGAGACAGACCCTCAGAATCTGTTCGGGAAGCTTATGTCATATGAGCTTTAACTCAACACCAGAAAGGTTGAAGAAGAGAAGATCAGATCTGCATTCAAAGAGAAGTCTGTTGCTTTAAAGGCAGACACCTCTGAGAAGATAAAGGTTGTTTCTGTTGAAATTTGTGAAGTGGAAGTGGGTGACAGGACAGGCCGGGCGGCCTGTGGCGGACAGCTTTGGCGGACTAGGCGGACTGGGCGGACTGTGATTTGCGGCCTAGTGGAAGGTCTAGTGAGAAGCCAGTTGTTCTTCTAGGCGGTTTGCCCGGGTTGAGTCCGGGGACTATGCGGCCTGGTTTCTGCGGATTGGGTGTTTGTTGATTGGCTTTGCCAAGGAGCGGCCTGAGCGGATAAAGGCTTGCGGACTTGTGCATTGCTCAGTGGCCGCGGGTGCAAGTTTGTGCTGATAGGCGGTTTGGCTCGTGTCCGCGGGTAGCTTGCGGACTGGTGAGTCCGCGGTGTGGGCTGTTGCGGACTGAGCTTAGAGCTTGGATGAGGCCTTGTTGAGCTCTGGTGGCACAGCAAGCGATTTGCTATGGAGATCGATTGGCGGACTATGTTTTGGAGTCCGGGGTTGGCTGCTGCATTGGACAGAAGTGCGAGGAGCTCGCGGACTCATGGCGGTCTGTGCTAGGGTGTTTGGCAGACGGGAGTTTGTGTCCGCCATGCTCGCATTGGCCCTTGATGGTTTTGGACTTGGTCACACGTTGTGCCAAGGCCATGGTGTCCGCGGTATCCGCCAAGTCCGCTGTGACCGGGCGGACTGTTGTTGTCTTCCTTTGGTCATGGATTTGTGGCGGATTGAGGTGTGAGTCTTGCGGACTGCCTCGGGTTGGTGCAGACTGCCATTGAAGGGGGTTGCTGTCTTGCACTGGTTGGAGCATTGCGGGCTGATGCCTTGTCCGCATTGCTTGGGCGGACTGGAGAGGGTTCGCCAATGTTTGCCTTGCTCCTGCCGATTTTCCTTGGTATCCGGCTAAGTCCATGCGGACTCGGCGGACGGTGTTTTTTCTATCGCACGGGCTGGGGTGGTGACGCTATCTCTTGGGCGGTGACCACTCTCCTCACCTTGCCTATAAATAGGACCCCCCTGGCATAACCTAAATAACTTGAGTGAACAGTAAGTTGGGGTGTGCAAGGAGCTGCGGTCTGTGTTTGTCAGTCCGTGCAGATTGTTTCAGGCTGACGGTTTGCTGTGTGCAGGTCGCGCGGATAGCTTCAAGGAGCCTGGAGTTTGGCTGTGACTTCGGTCAAGTGCTTGGAAGTGTGCTGTCTCTGCGGATTCAGCAGGAGGTCGCTCTGCGGCTTGTCAGTTCTGTTTCATCTTTGCCAGCTTCAATAACCTGTCCGTCGGCTTCAGGCGGGTAGGGGTGTTCCTCAGTTCAAGTTCAGCAGGAGGCTAATAACGGTGTGTCCGCGTGGACTCGCGGCTTCGGCGGACTCCGTGTCTATTCGGCGGATTGCAGCATAGCTTGGGCGAGCTCAGCGGACTCGGCGACCTCGCGGTCTCGGCGGACTCCGGTGCTGTCCGCCCGGCTTGTTTTTTGGTGCTTTCTATTTTCAGCTGTTATACTAGCGAAATCATGTCTCGCTATGTATGCCTCGCATTTTAAAGAAGTGAATGTATAAAAGACCTACTTGTGCCTCCATTGTTTGTTGGGATTTACCTTTGTACCTCTAGTCCTTGGTTTCCGCTGGTTCAACGTGCGAACTGGGTAGTTTCGAAGATATTAATTTGGCGTTTGGGCTATCTTGCTGACCACGTTGAGAAAATTTAACATGGTATCAGAGCCAGGTTACTGAGGTTTCTGAGGTTCAGCTGCGTGAGCGGAAGTCAGCCAGCGTTGTTACTCAGTGTTTGAGTGGTGATCAACCTGTGTTGTTGCTCGGAGCTGCTGAAAGGTTGCCAACAGGTGTTGCAATGGAAGGGAGCTTTGCAAGGGGTCTGGGCATTGAACTCTTAACGCCGACTAACTTCAAGAAGTGGAAGTCGTGCATGAAGAGTTATCTTCTGGGCGAGGAGCTGTGGGAAGTCATCAGTGGTGACGACAGACAGGAAGTTACTGCTGCGTTTGGTACTGCTGAGCAGGTTAGGCTCTGGAGAAGAACAAATGCTAAGGCGGAGTTCATTCTGAAGAGAGCCGTGTCTCCGAAACTGTTTGATCACATCGTAGGGTGTGATTCGGCTGCTGATATTTGGACAACCATTGATGAGTTGTTCAATAGGAAGAATGTGGCGCGGCTTCAGTTCCTGGAGAATGAGTTGGCCAGGGCAACTCAGGGAGACCTTTCCATCTCCAAGTACTTCTTAAAGATGAAGAGCTTGTGTGCTGAGCTTTCGGCACTGGATCCTGATGAGCCTATCTCTGAGGCAAAGATGAAAAGGCACATTATCCGCGTCTTGCGGAAGGAGTATGTGGCCTTTGTTACATCTGTTCAAGGGTGGGCTACTCAGCCGTCGTTGCTGGAGCTGGAAAATCTGCTTGCCTCGCAGGAGAGCTTAGCAAGGCAGATGGCTGGAGTGAACCTGAATCAGGAAGGCAGCGAGGCTCTCTTCTCAGGCAAGAAGAAAGGATGGGAAGGGAAGAAGAAGAAGAAGGTGCAGGCCGCTGGTGAGAAGGAGACTTCAACTTCATATCCGCCGGAGAGGAGCAATGCTCTTAAGGACTGGAAGAAGAATCTGAAGTGCTACCGGTGTCATCAGCGAGGGCACTTCAAGCGGGACTGCAAGGTCAAACTGCAGCCTGGGCATGCTGCGGGAAAGGAGGAAGCTTGCTCGAGAAGTGAAGAAGCGGAATGGGGCGGAGCTTTCATGACGGGCACTTGTATCCGGGCCTTGTCTGCTGAGGACTTCAACATCGAGTGGATCGTGGACTCCGGGTGTGGTCATCACCTCACCGGAGACAAATCAAAGTTCATCTCCATGCAGGCTTACTCAGGTAATGAAGCTATTATCACTGCTGATAATACTGTTTATGTAGTAGAGAAAGAGGGGGTCGTGTCTTTGGGTAGTGATCAGGGGCCACTCACGTTAAGGAGTGTGTATCACGTGCCGGGAATGAAGAAAAACCTCTTCTCGGTGACCAATGCGGTGGACGCTGGGTATCACGTTCTGTTTGGGCCAACAGACGTGAGATTCCTTCGCAACGTATCAGCAGTGAAGGCTGATGTTGCTCATGTTGGGAGGAGGGTGAAGAACTTGTTTGTTCTTTCCACCAATGCTTATGTTGATAAGATGAGGGCCAATGATAGCGCTGCTATCTGGCATGAGAGGCTGGGGCATGTTGGCATGGACAAGCTGAAGGCAATGGCGAGTAGAAGTTTGGTGAGGGGGTTGCCGAAGTTATCCTCTTTTGGTGATGGGTACGTTTGTGCTGGCTGTCAATACGGTAAGGCACATCGCCTTCCGTTTGATAAATCACAAACGAGGAGCAAGAAACCATTGGAGTGTATTCATGGCGACCTGATGGGACCAACGGTTACTGCCAGCCTTGGTGGAAGCAGATATATGCTTGTCTTGGTTGATGACTACTCAAGGTATACTTAGGTGTACTTCTTAAAGGAGAAGTCGGAAGCCTTCCGTTTGTTCGTGGAGTTCAAGGAGTTGGTAGAAGGCCGGCTTGGCTTGCGGGTTAAGAAGCTTAGAACTGATAACGGGGGGGGGGGGGGGGGGAGTTTGTCTCCTCCGAGTTCTCTAACTTCTGCAGGAAGTACGGGATCCAACGGGAGCTTACTTGTGCCCACACTCCACAACAAAATGGGGTAGCGGAGCGGAAGATCCATCATTTGACGGAGACCTGCAAATACTGGCTTCATGTGAAAGATATCTCAAGGTCCTTTTGGGCGGAGGGAATGTCTTGTGCTGCTTATGTTATCAACCGGATGCCACTCAGCCCTATCAACATGAAGACTCCCATTGAGCTGTTACTGAAGGAGAAGCCGAGTGTGGGACACCTTAGGGTGTTCGGTTCAACTTGCTACATGCATGTCCCGGATGCCTCACGGACAAAGCTGGATGCGAAGGCAAGGAAACTTGTCTTTGTTGGCTATGATGAGCGGAAGAAGGGATGGAAATGCATGGACCCTGTGACGAAGAAGTTCGTGGTGTCAAGAGATGTTGTCTTTGACGAGCTGACGTCATATGGAGGTGGCTCGGTGGAGCTAACCGGAAGTAGCAAGGTTGATGAAGCACCGGTGGAGGCTGCTAAAGGCTTGGAAGAGGAGCTTGCTGTTTCACCAGCAGCTCCTGTTGCTTCGAACTCCGAGGCTGAGCCTTCTGGCTCAGGAAGCAGGGGGAGCACTGCTCAATGCTTGCCCCAGGTAGGAGTGGAGCCTGAAGAAGCAACGGAAGCCGTGAGCAAGGAGCCGGTTCTTCGGAGATCAAAGAGGGTAGTTAAGCCACCGGCTCGGTACTGTGATGGGAATGCAGTGAGCTTTGTCTCCTGCTTCTTTGCAGGTCCTCTAGATGAGCGAGAGCCTGCAAACTTCAACGAGGCCACTGGAGTAAAGGAGTGGGATGATGCCATGAAGGAAGAGATTGATGCTCTGAAGAAGAATGAAACCTGGGACCTTGTGCCCAAGGTTGATGGCATTACTCCGGTTACTTGCAAGTGGGTGTATAAGTTGAAGAAGAAGGCTGATGGGAGCATTGATCGGTTCAAGGCTCGCCTGGTCGCTAGAGGATTCTCACAGAAGTATGGAGAAGACTATGAGGAGACATTCAGTCCAGTTGCGAAGATTACTTCTGTAAGAGTGGTGATCGCCTTAGTTGCTAGCAAGGGATGGAGGTTGTAGCAACTCGATGTGAAGAATGCCTTTCTTTACGGAGAGATTGACAAGGACATCTTCATGGATCAGCCGCTTGGTTTTGTCTCTGAGAAGCATCCGGACTATGTCTGCAAACTCAGGAAGGCTCTCTATGGGTTGAAGCAAGCTCCTAGAGCGTGGTATGGGAAGATTGCAGAGTACTTGCAATTCTGTGGATACCTTGCTTCTAAATCGGATTCAAGCTTGTTCGTCAAGAAGAAGGGAGAGTTACGAGTCTTGGTCCTGCTGTATGTGGATGACATGATCATCACAGGGAACTCGGAGGGGGAAGTAGCAAGGCTCAGGGCTGAGCTTGCTATACGCTTCGAGATGAAAGACTTGGGAGAGTTGCATCACTTTCTCGGTCTGGAAGTGGAGAGGAAAGAGTGCGGGGTTCTCATTAGCCAGAAAGGTTATGCTGATCGCATTGTGAAGCGGCTTGGCATGGGCGAAGGGAAGAAGTGCTCTACTCCACTGGAATCTGGGCTAAAGCTTCGACGAGATGACGGAAGGGTTCTTCATGATCCCTTGGTGTTCAGGGCTCTTGTTGGGAGCTTGATTTACCTGACGATTACAAGGCCGGATATTGCTTATGCTGTTGGCCGAGTAAGTCGGTATATGGCTGAACCAAGGCAATCTCATCTAGTGGCGGCGAAGGGAATTCTGAAGTATGTCAAGGCTTCTTCTGACATGGGACTCCTCTATAGAAGGGACGCGGAGGTTGCATTGCTCAGGTACACGGATGCTGACTATGGCGGTGATTCAGATGATCGAAGGTCTACTTCAGGTTATGTGTTCACTTGCGGTTCAGCTAGCATCTCGTGGTGTAGCAAGAAGCAGGACTCGGTGTCGGTTTCAACCACGGAGGCGGAGTATAAGGCTTCGGCCTTGGCTGCTCGGGAAGCCGTTTGGTTGAGGAGGCTTATAGAGGATGTTCATGAAGAAGTGCAAGGGCCTACTTTACTCCGAGGTGACAATGAGAGTGCTCTCAAACTGGTTAACAATCCAGTGTGTCACGCCATGACCAAGCATATAGAGATTGATCACCACTTCATCAGGGAGAAGGTGTTGGAGGGGTCTCTGCTGGTCGGGCATGTTCGGAGTGAAGATAATCTTGCTGACATCTTCACGAAGCCACTGTCGAAGGGGCCCTTTGAACGCTTGCGTAGCTTGCTGGGCTTGGTCACCACTTCCCACTTCAAGGGGGAGTGTTGAAATTTGTGAAGTGGAAGTGGGTGACAGGACAGGCCGGGCGGCCTGTGGCGGACAGCTTTGGCGGACTAGGCGGACTAGGCGGACTGTGATTTGCGGCCTGGTGGAAGGTCTAGTGAGAAGCCAGTTGTTCTTCTGGGCGGTTTGCACGAGTTGAGTCCGCGGACTATGCGGCCTGGTTTCTGCGGATTGGGTGTTTGCTGATTGGCTTTGCCAAGGAGCGACCTGAGCGGATAAAGGCTTGTGGACTGGTGCATTGCTCAGTGGCCGCCTGTGCAAGTTTGTGCTGATAGGTGGTTTGGCTCGTGTCCGCGGGTAGCTTGCGGACTGGTGAGTCCGCGGTGTGGGCTGTTGCGGACTGAGCTTAGAGCTTGGCTGAGGCCTTGTCGAGCTCTGGTGGCACAGCAGGCGATTTGCTGTGGAGATCGATTGGCGGACTGTGTTTTGGAGTCCGTGGTTGGCTGCTGCGTTGGACAGAAGTGCGAGGAGCTCGCGGACTCATGACGGTCTGTGCTATGGTGTTTGGCGGACGGGAGTTTGTGTCCGCCATGCTCGCATTGGCCCTTGATGGTTTTGGACTTGGTCACATGTTGTGCCAAGGCCATGGTGTCCGCGGTATACACCAAGTCCGCTGTGACCTGACGGACTGTTGCTGTCTTCCTTTGGTCGTGGATTTGTGGCGGATTGAGGTGTGAGTCTTGCAGACTGCCTCGGGTTGGTGCGGACTGCCATTGAAGGGGGTTGCTGTCTTGCAGTGGTTGGAGCTTTGCGGGCTGATGCCTTGTCCGCATTTCTTGGGCGGACTGGAGAGGGTTCGCCAATGTTTGCCTTGCTCCTGGCGGTTTTCCTTGGTATCCGGCTAAGTCCATGCGGACTCGGCGGACGGTGTTTTTGCTATCGCGCGGGCTGGGGTGGTGACGCTATCTCTTGGGCGGTGACCACACTCCTCACCTTGCCTATAAATAGGACCCCCTGGCATAACCTAAATAACTTGAGTGAACAGTAAGTTGGGGTGTGCAAGGAGCTGCGGTCTGTGTTTGTTAGTCCGCGCAGATTGTTTCAGGCTGACGGTTTGCTGTGTGCAGGTCGCGCGGATAGCTTCAAGGAGCCAGGAGTTTGGCTGTGACTTCGGTCAAGTGCTTGGAAGTGTGCGGTCTCTGCGGATTCAGCAGGAGGTCGCTCTGCGGCTTGTCAGTTCTGTTTCATCTTTGCGAGCTTCAATAACCTGTCCGCCGGCTTCAGGCGGGTAGGGGTGTTCCTCAGTTCAAGTTCAGCAGGAGGCGAATAATGGTGTGTCCGCGCGGCCTCGCGGCTTCGGCGGACTCTGTGTGTGTTCGGCGGATTGCAGCATAGCTTGGGCGAGCTCAGTGGACTCGGCGACCTCGGCGACCTCGCGGTCTCGGCGGACTCCGGTGCTGTCCGCCCGGCTTGTTTTTTGGTGCTTTCTATTTTTAGCTGTTATACTAGCGAAATCATGTCTCGCTATGTATGCCTCGCATTGTAAAGAAGTGAATGTATAAAAGACCTGCTTGTGCCTCCATTGTTTGTTGGGATTTACCTTTGTACCTCTAGTCCTTGGTTTCCGCTGGTTCAACATGCGAACTGGGTAGTTCCGAAGATATTAATTTGGCGTTTGGGCTATCTTGCTGACCACGTTGAGAAAATTTAACAGTTTCTCCTACTCCAGCACCAGAAGTTAGTGAAGATAAAACCTCAAAGCCAAGCACCTAAGGGTCTGAACTATCAGAAGGAGAGTTCTCACTACTCTCTCGACAGTTCAAGAAATTCTTGAACAATAAGTAGCAATGGAAAGGCAAGGATGCCTTCTATAAAAGATCACGACACGATGGAGATCGTCAACGAAAAGGCTCAAGCAGCCATGATAGGTATAATTCTAAACAGAACAAACATGTTTCTACTGACATTATTTGTTATTGTTGTAATAAGCTAGGACACGTCATCGCTGACTGCCCTCACAAGAAGAAGGAGGGTGGTAGAAGAGAGGAAAAGAAGTCCTCGTACAATAAGAAGAGGACAAAGAAAAATTTGATGGCCAAAAAGGACAAGACTCTTAGTGATTCTGACTCATCTGAGTCGAGTGAAAAAGAAGACTATTTTGGGCTCATGGCTCAAACTGATGATGAACAAGAGCCCCAGTTCATTGGGAAGGTAAAATCTCACACTCCTCTTTCAGATTCTGAAGTTTCTGAACATGATTGTTAGATAGCTCTTCTGTTGATGAGTCAGAACTCATGGCCCAGTATAAGGAGTTAATCATGGCTTATGACAAATGTCGTTGAGTCGTGAAAACTCAGGCTAAAGAGATAAAGTCTCTCAAAGCTGAAGAGAGCATCTTGAGAGATAAAGTCGCAAATACTAACTCGCTCGAAGAGAACTTCAATAATACTATTGAAGAATATAACAAAGCTGTTGAGCACCTCGACCTTAAAGAGAAAATCATCAAAGAGTTGGAAGAACAACTCACCGCTGAAAAGAAACTTGTTGAAAGTTTCTCGAAGCCTAAGACTGTTCGTCCATTCGTTGTTAAATTCTCAGCTAAGGCCAAGGGTGCTGGACTAGGTCATGAGGAAGCTCCTAGTAAGTCTTCTAGGATAAACAAGGCTCAACAGAAGAATAAGGCCGCCAAAAAGGCCTTAGCTAAAGAGAAGGCGAAAGCCCCTCAAGATCAGACCACGTTCAAAAAGGTCATATTTCCCTCAAATGAGTTTGATCTTGACTCATCCTACGGACACTTTACTAGGACTACCTATGTAGAGCCAAAGTCCCGTTATCAAGGATGGACTTGCCCCAGAAACTTTGGCGAAAGTGTCTTTAAGGCACCTTATGAAGAAGTGATTCGTCAGAGCTATGACCCTTTCAATCATGGCCATAACTTCAAGAAGGCACCAAAGGCAAAGCCTGTTGTAGAAAAGCCAATGAAGGAGAAAAAAACATGTGATTGTAATCATCATGAAGCTTCTTCCTCCAAGAATGCTGCCCCTGCTAGACCTCAATTCCAAAAGATCAAGTAGGAGAACATAAGGCAAAGATACAACAGATTTGACTGTTGGTGTTGTGGCAGAATTGGTCACTTTGCCATTGATTGTTGGTTTAATCCCAGAAATGCTGCAACCCCACATGTTGGCAATATGAGGAAGACCACTCCTAATGCTAATATTCATAGGGGGAGTGTTCAAACCCGAGACCAAGGACCCAAATGTATTTGGGTTCCTAAGGCAAACTGATTGTGATTGCAGGTATGTCCAAAGGCCACCAAAATGCCAATCTGTTATTTGGACAGTGGATGATATCGGCATATGACCGGGACAAGAAGCCTAATTCAGAACTTTACTCCAGTCGTGAACGGACCAAAGGTCATCTTTGGAGGTTCAGATCGTGGAATCACTAAAGGCTACGGTATGATTACGAATGTTAATGTATCCTTCTCAGATGTGACTTACGTTGAAGGTTTGGACCATAACCTTATAAGTATAAGCCAACTCTGCGATAATGAATAAATAGTTGAATTTCACACTGATAAGTGCTTGATAAAATCTATTGACAATATGGAAACAATTCTATCCGGCACTCGAAGCAGAAACATATTTTTCTTGAATTTCATTTGTATAGATTCTTCGACACTAGTGTGCTTTTTAGCAAAAGATAGTGCATCTCTTGGTGACCAATGACACAAGAGACTAGCACATATTAATTTCAAAACTATTAATAAATTATTTTCAATGAACTTAGTACGTGACGCCCCAAATGTCAAGTATGTCAAAGACAGACCTTGTCATGCATGTGTAAAACGCAAGCAAACAAGAGCTACCTTTAAAAGCGTTATTGGCAAGGATTCTAATAGATGTCTTCATCTACTACATATGGACTTGTTTGGTCCAATGCAAATTAGAAGTTTGGGAGGTAAGGATTATACATTAGTAATTGTTGATGATTACTCGCGCTTTGCATGGATGTTCTTTCTGAAACACAAGTCAGATACCTTCGACATCTTTGCTAATTTTGTCAGGCAAGTTCAGAATGAGTACAACTACTCCATAGTCAAAATCAGAAGTGATAATGGAACGGAGTTCAAGTCTGGGGCCATGACAGAATTTTGTGAAAGCTTAGGTATCTTTCATGAGTTTTCCTCTTCTCGTACTCCAGAACAAAATGGAGTGGCTGAGAGAAGGAATTGAACGCTCATAGAGGCCTGCAGGACTATGTTGAGTGATGTTTCACATCTGGAATATTTTTGGGCTGAAGCCGTCAACACTGCATGTCATGTGCAAAATCGAGCTCTCATAAACAAAAAACCACGATAAGACACCTTACGAACTTCTGAAGGGCAGGGAACCGACAGTATCGTATTTTAGAATCTTTGGTTGTAAATGCTTCGTACTCAACAATGGAAAGTATCATACTACTAAGTTTAGCAAAAAGAGTTTCGAAGGTATTTTTATAGGTTATAGTAGCCATAGTATGCCATACAGGATTTTTAATAGAAAAACCTGGTGGTAGAAGAATCAATATATGTTGTATTTGATGAGATGAGCTTACTACAAAGCAACTCTTCTAGTGTGCTTATTTAAAATGCAGGTGCAAAGCTGAAAGAAATTAGCTTGGATGAACCGTCCGAAGACAATGGTGAAAAGTTCATCAAGATCACCAGCCCAACCCCTATTAGAGAGGCTGATGATTAAGATGAAGAAGTCATCCAAGATGAAGAAGTCACTCCGGTGATAGAAGATAATCAAGATGCAAGGACTCTAGAGCTCAGACATTTGAAGGATCACCGCATGGACGAGATCATAGGAGTTCCCCGGGACGGTGTCAGAACTCGTAGAGGTACAACTAATGAGAATCTATATTTAAGTTTTCTCTCACAGGTTGAACCAAAGAAGTTTGAGGAAGCAAACTCAGACACATCGTGGATAACGACGATGGAAGAAGAACTAAACCAGTTCAAGCGCTGCAAAATATGGAAGCTTGTTCCAAGACCCAAAGGTAAGAACATCATTGGGACAAAATGGGTCTACAAGAATAAGATGGACGAGGATGGAACGATAGAAAAGAACAAGGCCAGACTTGTCGCAAAAGGCTATCGTTAAGAAGAAGGAATCGACTTTGACCAGACGTACGGTCCAATGGCAAGGCTGGAGGCAATATGGTTATTCCTAGCATATGCTGCACTCAAAGGCTTCACTGTCTACCAGATGGACGTGAAGTATGCCTTCCTTAATGGTGACATAATGGAAGAGGTGTATGTGGAATAACCTCCATGTTTCGTTGATTCTAACTTTCCTGATTACGTTTACTTACTGCACAAAGCATTATATGGTCTGAAACAAGCTCTTCGAGCTTGGTATGAGACGATGTCTAGCTTTCTACTTGAGAACAAGTTCACAAGGGGAAAGATAGACAGGACATTATTTCTTATGGAAATTAAAGGCAAGATTTTTTTAGTGCAAATCTATGTCGACGACATTATTTTTGACTCTACTGATGACAACATCTGCAAGAAGTTTTCAAAACATATGTAAGGAAAGTTTGAAATGAGCAGTATGGGTGAGCTGAGGTATTTCTTAGGGCTTCAGGTGAAACAGTCTGAAGATGGAATTTTCATCTCACAAACCAAGTTTACCAAAGAGTTGATTATGAAATTCAGAATGGAGAACGCAACCTCGATGAGGACTCTAATGGGTTCAACTATGTCTCTGGACAATGATGAAAAATGGAAACCTTTTCATGAAACCAAGTACAGAAGCATAATTGGATGCTTGCTCTACCTTACGGCAAGTAGACCTGACATAATGTTCTCAACATATATCTGTGCTAGATTTCAAGTAAACTCTAAGGAATCTCACTACACTGCTGCAAAGCGGATTTTGAGATACCTTAAAGGTACACCAAATCTTGGATTATGGTACCCAAAAAGTAATGACAGCGAACTAATAGGTTTTTCAGATGTAGATTTTGCAGGGAGCAAATACGACAGGAAAAACACTTCCGGGACAAGTCAATTCTTTGGAAGAAGACTTATCTCTGGGAGTATCAAGAAGCAAAACTGTGTGGCAATTTCAATGGCTGAGTCAGAGTACATCTCTGCAGGCAGTTGATGTGCACAGTTACTCTAAATAAAGAATCAGTTTGAGGACTACAACATGAAGTTTGAAAAGATTCCATTATTTTGCGACTCTTCCAGCACAATAGCAATAGCCAACAACCCAGTCTTGCATAGCCGGACAAGGCATATAGAGCTAAGGTATCACTTCATCCGGGAGCATGTGGAGCATGGGGACATAGACCTTCAATATGCCTGTACAGATAGGCAAATTGCTGACATCTTTACGAAGCCACTGGACGAGAACAAGTTCTCGTTCTTCAAAACAGAACTTGGGATGCTCAACAAAGAAGACTAGAGAAGTTGGACTTTCAAGAAGGCTCAAGGCTCAAAGGTTAGTCAAATACTGAAAATTTTAAAAATTCTAACTCTTTGACTCGAGTAAGATACAACCTACTCGAGTAAGCATATGACCTACTTGAGTAGTAGAATGCCATACTCGAGTAGTCGACATGACCTACTCGAGTAGTGGAATGATATACTCGTGTAGTCGACTTGACCTACTCGAGATGCTACCATCAATGAGATTATAGAGGAATTAACTGTAGTTGAATCCCCTCCTCCTCTATCTCCAAAAGCTCCACTCACTGAAATTCCCAAAGACCCCACTCTAGTGCAATCTCCAGCACAGTGACCCGCAAAGTCTCTAGAAATATATCCAGCAAGAACTCTAACTCAATCTCACCAAGAACAGCTAGAAACAATCTTCATTTCTGATGAGCTCTCACCTGAGCCAGCTGAAGCTCCTGTCAGGAATTTGGATTTCTCTCTCCCTCAGATAATGGAAGAAGGAGATGGCCTCATACATATACTCTAGAGGGGGGGGGGTGAATAGAGTATAGTGCTTACTAAAAACTTTATACAACTGTTGTTGTATACCTAAGTGAACAGGGAAACAAATAACATAAAGTAAACACAACAACTAACTAAACATAGAGCAATCACAGACCACAGCCAGAAAACAAAAGAAATTAAGCAACCAGAAGACACAAGGAGCTATAGTGGTTCCCCAATTAATCTGGGTACATCCACTCTTCTACCACCCTAGGTAGGAATCCACTGCAGGATGAGTTGATCAAGTGTCCGGGGCACAAATGGGTTTTGATTAGGTCCCAAAAAACCAAACCCTCAAGTCTTTTGAAAGGAGACTTACAACCAGAATAATTTTGAAGGGATTTAAAACCCTGTACAGGAGTTAGAGTGAGGGTGATAGAGTCTTCTCTGTCAACAGTCAGAGAGAAGACTTGTTGATTGATGTAGCAACTCTTGATCCCCCTGAGATCTTGAATTGGTCAGGAATGCTGGAGCACTGCTTCAGGGTGATAGGCCTTCAATGACCTAGAATGCCTGGACCAGAACTGCTTCAGGAACTTCTTTTGACTGATAAAATTTTGTTGTCCTTTGAAGTTGTCCTGACAATAGAAAGAAGAAGACTCTTGATCGAATTTGGTTGTTCTTCTTCTTCTCCAAAAGTCCTCTGGTCAAGGGTGATTGCAGTCAAGAACTTTAGATTTGAGATTGTTTTGTTCTTCTGTAATCTTCAGAAAATCTATCATATTGTTTTCTGTACTGTGATTCTTGAACTCTATCACTGCTTCACACTGTTCTCTTGCTGTGTCTCTATTTTCTATGTATTTGTATGTGTCTCTTACTGACTGAGGAATCTTCAAACTTTTGAATGTCGAGCAGTAATTACAGTTGGCCTTGGAAAGAATCAGCAATTAATGACTTTCCTAACTGTCCCCTGGAAAAATGGCATAAGATCGTCCATAGTCAATCCACGTTCTAACGGTAACATTCCGAGAAGATCTGGCATTAAATGCTCAGGAATCAGCGCCAAGAAACGGGACGGGAACCTTGAAGAAAACCTAATCTGGATTCGTCGAACGAAGAACACAATTCGTCGAGCTGAACTTGTGTTCGTCGAGCTGAGCTTGAGTTCGTCGAGCTGAGCTTGAGAGAGTTCGTCGACCAGACAATATTCATTCATCTAACAGACATTCTTCATTCGTCGAGCTAAGAAACAAAATCATCGACCTGAGAAAAGTTCTGGACTTCGACAAAATATCTTGCATCTGCTGAAATGTTGTGTCGACATAAGCTGGTGTCGACAGATTGATCTTGGTGTCGACACAAATCCTTTGGTGTCGACAGAAGCTGGTGTCGACTTAAATCCTGGTGTCGACACAAGTTGTCTGGTGTCGACACAAACCCTAAGTGTCGACACAGATTCTCTGAGTAAAGAAATCGTCGAGTAGAGAATAGCATTCGTCGACCTGAGAAGCTGATTTCGTCGACCTGAGAAGCTGTGAACTTGAAGTCCAAGTTTGTCGAGCTCAGAATATAATTTGTCGACCGATGCATGAAGCTGGACTTAGAAAAATTTGAAGTCCTCCTGACTTTGGCTAGATGTAGAACCTGAGTTTTCGTCGAACAGAGAACATAGATTGTCGAGCTCAGCACTAAGAATTGTCTCACGATCGTCGAGCGCAAAACTCCTTTCGTTGAGCTAAGTTCGACGAACATCGAACTAACTTTACTTAGCCTTGAAAACTTGTGAGTCTAGATTCTCTGAGGGTCTTGTTGAAAGCTGGTCCATCTGGAGTTGAGCCTAAGGACTTAACCTAGTCTCTAGGACACAAATTGACCATGGCTATACATGATGGGTCACAACCTAAGTCAGTGAATCTAGCCCAAATCAACTAGGGATCCAACAATCTCCCCCTATTTGGGTGAGGTCACTAACAGAGACTCAAGACAGAAAAACAAAGCAAGAAAAGAAATATATCTGGCAGAGAATTATAACACATGCAATATATATATATATACACACAGCTTTGTTTAACAGATAGCACAGTTTAAAAACAAATAGCAGACAGAAATGAATCAACAAGAAAAATTACTTCTTTGTCTTCTTCTGCTGAGGTTTGTCTTCTGCTTCCTTTTCTCCTGGCTTCTTGAAAATGATTTCTCTGTTAGGATTTTGAGCTTGAGCCACTGTCATGGTCATATCAGCTGCCCCAATAATTTTTCATGATGTTGCTCTGGTGACAACTGCTTCTGGGTGAAGTTTCATGTAATCATCAACATTAAACAATTTGTTACCTTTGTCAAATCTTTTCAGCTCTTCCTTTCTATACTTTGACATAGTTGAAAGACCAGAGATATCTTTTCCTTCTGCTTTGGATTTATTTATTGAAGATAGACCAATCAGCTCTTGGTACCTAGCCATTTTTGCAGTATTAACAGTCTCTGAATCTTCAAAAGGAATTGGAGGGGAGTCTGGCTTCTTTGGGCTTTCAGCTTTTTGCATTTCAGAACTTTGTTGCTGCTGCTGCTTATGCAGTTAACTACCTGAGGAGGATGGCCTCTGCTAGCTGCTTCCAGAAGATCTCCCTGATTGTCTCTGATAAGTTTGTATTGGGACAGATCTCTGGGAGCTAGAGCCACTGGAACCAGATGCTGGAGGAGGAGGATCCTTCCTGTATCTGTGCACTAGAGGAGGGGAATATCTCCTACTTCTCTTTCTATCTTTCTAGTGGTTTTTGGAGAGCCACATCCATACTGGCATTCCCTTATATGGAGTCACATTGTGCAGAATATAGTAGAGAGTGTCTGCAGTGGGATTTGACTTGGGAGGAGGAGCAGCCTTTCTCTTCTTTGCCAAAAATCTCTTTTTCTTACTACCTGCATCCTCATCAGAATCAATATCATCATCAGATTCTGAATCCTGAGGGGTATCATACAATGCATCGAAAGATTTTAAAGCTTTATCAGAAACAACAACTTTTGCTGGAGGAGGTGCAGAAGGTTCAGGAATAAGAGTTTCAACAACAAGAGAAGAACTATCTGTACAAGATTCAGAAACAAAGGAGACAGAGCTATCAGCTACTGCCTTATTCTCTTCTTCAATGTCTGCCTGAATAAGCTCATCTAGAGTAGGCATTGGAGAGTCATCCATAATAAAGTCTGGTGCTGAAACTGGCACTGTTGTATCTTCTGGAATGACCTCTGGGCTGGAAGCTGAGATGGAGGCTGAAGCTGAGAGAGCAAAATTGTCACAAATTTGCTTGTCAACTGCTGGACTAGCTGGAGAGGTATATGGTACTATAGCCAAATAGGGCTTAGAGAAGTCTGCTGGTCAGAATATCATATGTACAGTGTCAAAACTTCTCAACAAAGCTGATAAAGCCACTGTGGGATTTAAAGAGAAATCACCAACAGGAGTTGTGTGAGCAACTGACTCATCCAAATCAATGTCAGTATTCATAAATTGAATTAACTCAGACATCTCAGCATCAAAGTCTGTCAAAATTGGTGTATCCTTATCTGAATCTGAATCTGCTGGAGAGGGAACTTCTGTGACTGCTGCTGTAACTGCATCTGCTGTAACTTCATCACAAAGCATCTCCCCCTGCCTGGGTTCAGGAATGCCTGGACCCAGGCCCCTAGATGAAGAGGGGACAACAGATATAAGAGAGATTTGGGTAGATAAAGAATTGATGGAGGTCACAAGAGGTGTAATTGCCTCTTGGATCAAGGATTTGATGAGAGGTGTGAGCAAAGGAATGAGGGTAGATGGATCAAAGAAGGAAGGGGAAGAAATGGGAGGAGGAATAGCAGATGGAGTGGGCACATCTAGCATGATTGAGTCTGAGGGTATGATGTAAGATGGAATGGTGGATAAGTGTTGGGTAAGAGGAGACTGAGGAGGTGTAGGAAGTATTGTCTCATGAGGGGAATCTGGAGGAGTGGGTTGTTGATGAACTTGCAGAGGGGAAGATGGAGGTGGAGATGGAATGTTTGTTAGGTCAAGTGGTGGAGATGAAGGAGGGGTAGGTACATGAGGAGGCCTCTTGGGGGGAAGAGGTGCTGGAAGAGATGGTTGAGAGGGAGGAACCTCTTCAACAGGGTGGGGAGCGGCCTTTACAGCCCTTGCGCTCTCAGACGTTTGGAGGGAGGAGGAAGAAGCCTTTGAGGGCTTGGAGATGGTCCTCTCCCATCTGCCAAATAGAGCGCAAGTGAGGCGCTTGCTGGCATTTATGGAGATGGTCGGGGAGACCATACATTCAGCAGCCTTCTCTTTAAGAAATATACCCAAAATTCTGCCAAAGCAGACTTCCTTCTTGTTGTTCTTCTTCTTGATCAAGTCAAAGAACACCTTACTCCAATAAACCTGTCGCTTATTCACTACTGCACACATTATCAGAAATTGGTGACCGGTAATATAGTCATGAGCAGAGTGCTTGGCCATCAGTATCTTTCCCGTAATATCCGTCGGAAATTGATAGGCGGCGGATAATTGCTTTTTCAACAACTTATTAGGGTTGTTCCCAGAGAAACCCATTAGTTTCAGCATATCATTGAATTCCTCAGAATCCATTTCTAGATTGTCTTCTCCATTCACTAATCCAAAAATTTCAGAGAGAACTGCGGGAGAGAGGGAAACAGCAGTGTTCCCTATATTGCCGGTCAAAACATCTTCTTCAGACACTGTAGATGTATATACCCATTCTCATATCTCCATTCCATGAAGTTTAATGCGCAGGGTTATGAAATCCTTTAAACTTAGTTCTTCCAGTAGATCTAAGATGTATAGAAAGATGGGGTCAGAATGTTGAAATGACTCAAATTCCATGTCGAATCCAGTGTCAAACTTCATTGCAACCAAAGCACCTGAGGGAATCGCCATTGATATCCTGCAAGAAAAACACAAAGAGAAACGACGATCAAGAGAAAAGGAACTGAAAGTGCGAGATGAAGGTCGAAGAAAGCCTAGATATAAGATTTTCAGAATATGAATCGACAAACTCCGTTCCACGAAAAAGAAAACTTCTTCGAACTGAGCTCGACAAAATAAATTATAAACGGATAATTCGTCGATCTCATCCTGAAGAATCGAAAACAGTTCGTTGAACTCCGTCCGACGAAGCATCTTCTGAAGCAAGGTTCGTCGATCTCTGGTCGACGAAAATTATTCCCTCACACAGCGAATTCATTGATCTCCGTTCGACGAGAATCTCTCAAACTTTCCCTAATTCGTCGAACTCCATTCGATGAACTCTGGAAAATTCGTCGAATGCAGACAGAAACTAGGTTAACTCTTCTCCATCAATCATTCCCAGTTGATTTATAAAGAACAGATGGGTTTTCTCATCCAATGGCTTGGTGAAAATATCTGCTCTCTGTAGATCAGTAGGAATGTGGATCAAGTTTATTTTCTTTTTGTCCACATTATCTCTAATAAAATGATGTCTTATTTCAATATGTTTTGTCCTAGAATGGTGAACTGGATTCTGTGCTACAGCAATAACACTAGTATTATCACAAAATAAAGTTGAATTATTTAAGTTGACACCATAATCTAAGAGTTAGTTTTGTATCCATAGCATTTGTGAACAGCAACTACCAGCAGCCATGTATTCTGCTTCTGCAGTTGATGTAGACACAGATATCTGCTTTTTACAAAACCAGGAGACAAGTCTCATACCAAGGAACTGGCATGTTCCATAGGTACTTTTCCTGTCCACTCTACATCCAGCATAGTCAGCATCTGAGTATCCAGTTAACTCAAACTCTGACTCTACAGGATACCAGAGTCCTAGATTAGGGTAACTCTTTATATATCTAAAAATTCTTTTTAGGAAAATAAGGTGAGATTCTTTAGGGTTCACTTGGAACCTAGCACAAAGGCATGTGGCAAACATTATATCAGGTTTGCTAGCTGTTAGGTATAATAGGGATCCAACAATTGCCCTATAATTTTTCTGATCCACTGGTTTCCCTGCTGCATCAGAATCCACAACAACATTTGTACCCATAGGGGTTATCATCCCTGAAGCATCACCCATCCCAAACTTTTTGATAAGCTCTTTAGCATACTTAGCTTGGGAGAGGAAGATACCATCTGGGAGCTGCTTCACTTGGAGACTAAGGAAGTAGGAAAGCTCACCCATGCTACTCATCTCAAATTTTGAATGCATGAGGTCAGCAAACATCTTGCACAATTTGGGATCAGTAGACCCAAAAATAATGTCATCCACATATATTTGTACTAACAGTATTTGGTCCTTATGATGTCTAGTGAAAAGTGTTTTATCTATGATTCCTCTTATAAATTCATGCTCTAAAAGAAAGCTTGCTAGGGTCTCATACCAAGCTCTTGGAGCTTGCTTTAAACCATAGAGAGCTTTTTGCAATTTAAAAATAAAAGAGGGTTGAGTTGGAGAGATAAAACCTGGAGGTTGTTCTACATAAACCTATTCTTGAAGTATTCCATTCAGAAATGCACTTTTGATATCCATCTAGTAGACCTTGAATCTCTTGTAAGCTGCATAGGCAAGGAATATCCTAATGGCCTCTAACCTTACAACAGGGGCAAAGGTTTGGTCATAGTCTATTCCTTCCTCTTGTGTGTAGCCTTGAGCAACAAGCCTAGCCTTGTTCCTCACTATGTTTCCTTGAGCATCCAACTTGTTCATGTAGACCCATTTAGTTCCAATAACTGGGTAGTTATGGGGTCTTGGAACCATATCCCAAACTCTACATCTCTCAAACTGATTGAGTTCCTCTTACATTGTAATGATCCAGTGGGGATATTGCTCTGCCTCATGTATGGTGAGAGGTTCAATTTGAGAGAGAAAACAGGCATGCATCAAGTCTTGGTTGAGTTGATGCCTTGTCTGTACACCTACTGAGATGTCTGCAATTACTTGAGATCTGGGGTGATCTCTAAGTGTGACAAGATCAGTTGGTGGAGTTGGTTGAGCAACAGCTTCAGTATTGAATTCCTCTTGGGGAATGATACTGACTGTTGGGGGAAGTTCAGCCACTTCCTCTTGACTTTCCTCATCACTATCTTCAGCATCCTGTGGAGTGGGATGGTTTGCTACCTCTTGGGTAAGGTTCAGTCCATACATAGAATCACACAGTGGTGGAACCTGCAAAGTGCTTATGGTAGAAATTTCTTTCTCCTTGTATGACATGTTAGTCTCATCAAAAGATACATGAACAGATTCTTCAATTTTGAGAGTTGACTTATTATACACCCTATAAGCCTTACTGATCATGGAGTATCCCAAAAACACTCCTTCATCAGCTTTAGTTTGAAATTTTGCTATGTATCTCTTGTCATTATTATGAATGTAGCAAATACAACCAAAGATTTTAAAGTAATCTACTTTAGGTTTCTTCCCTTTGAGTAATTCATAGGGAGTCTTGCCCTTCAGTTTATGTATTAAACTTCTATTCAACACATAGTTGGAGGTGTTCACTGCCTCTGCCCAAAAGGATAGAGGAAGGTGAGCATCTGACAACAATGTAGTAGCAGATTCAATAAGGGTTATATTTTTCCTTTCAGCTACCCCATTTTGTTGAGGAGTTCTAGGAGCTAAGAAAGTATGTCGGATCCCTTCACTTTGACAAACTCTTGCATAAGAAGAGAATCAAACTCTATCCCATGATTACTTCTGATCAAGGCAATGTGAGTGTTGAACTCAATCTGCATGCATTTGAGAAACTCTGTCAAACACTTAAAGTTATCAGACTTCTTTCTCAGAAAAAACACTCATGTGAATCAAGAGAAGTCATCTAACACTACTAAAGTATAAGATTTCCCTCCTAAGCTTTGTACTGTAATGGGTTCAAAAAGATCCATGTGTAACAGATACAAAATCCTAGGTGAATCACTCTTATTAAGTGACTTGAAACTATTTTTGGTTTGCTTGCCTAATTGACAAGCCCTGCAAAGTCCTTCCTTCTTGTAGTGGCCAGAAGGTAGTCCTCTAACAAGGTTGTACTTGGATAGCCTAGCAATGGTTCTAAGGTTTATATGCCCTAGTCTCTTATGCCATAATTCATTAGGTGTACAAATAGAATTAAACAGGCAAATATCTACCTTAGTTGAAAGGAAATCTACAAGATAGATGTTACCTTTCCTTTTACCTGTCAACACAGATATGTTGTCCTCTGATTTGATCTTGCATAAGGATTTGCTGAAAGTCACTTGGTAGACTTCATCACACAGTTGACTGATGCTGATTAAATTGTGCTTCAGTCCTTCCACATAGGCTACTTTCTTGAATGTGATTGTGCCAATCTGGACTGCACCATATCCTTTTGTTAGTCCAAAGTTCGAATCACCAAAAATTACTTTGGGTCCAAGATTGGTTTTGAAGGATATGAAATTGTCGTTGTTTCCTGTCATGTGCTTTGAGCACCCACTAGCCAGATACCATTGCTAGTTTGATATTAGATAGGTCTTCACCTACACATAAAGCAATTTACTTGTTTTTGACCCAGTTTACCTTGGGCCTAGGTTGATAACCTTTGAATTCAGAAATAAAAGACATCTCTGATTGACTTTTATAGCCTTCAGGATGATATCTCCTAGGAGGTATTATCCATTCAGTATAGGGGTAAAACCATTGAGATGTAGGACCTCTAGGATTGAACTTTGATTTGCCTTTGAAAGAGTTTTCAAAACTCTGAGATCTGTTCGATGATCTCTGAGCTGAGTTCGATGATCTTGGGTCAGATCGTCGAGCTCCATTCGAAGATCGACTGTACCAGAGTTCAGGGTTCAGAGTTCGTCGACCTGAGTTCGACGATTTAGCCTGAGATCGTTGAGCTCCATTTGGCGATCGTCGAGCTCCGTTCGACGAATTATGTTGAGCTTTGGTTTTCTTAGGTAGATCAGAATTCTTCCTAGCTACCTCTACAACTCCCTTACCTTTATCAGAGATAAACTTGATTGGGGTTGATAATACTATAGGTTGGCTAGATGAGGCACCCAAGCCTAGTGTACTATTGAATCTTGAGTTCACTGTGCTTGTGATGTCCATTAGTTTGATACTTCTCCCATTAAGGGATTCTTCAAACTTCTTGGCCTTTGATAGTTCACTTTTCAATGAGGCTATCTGCTCCCTACAGCATTCCAACTACTCATAGAGTTTGAGGTTATCTGATTTTAATTTGCTTTGTTCAGATAGTTGATTTTTGAGAGAAATAATTTCTTTTTTCCGATTTCAATAGATATAAACAATGTGCCTTAAACTCACATTTAAAGTCCTCTAAATTGAAATCAAATGAGTCTATTACCTGGTCCTTATCAGATTGAGTCTCTGATTCAGATTCTGACTCTTCTGCATCAGATTTTTGTTGTGAGGCATTGATAGCCATCATGTAGAATTCTTTTTCTTCAGCATCATCTTCATCATCACTTGAGCTGGATGAAGCTTCAGATTTTTCTTCTGTCTCACTCCAAGTTTCAGCTACAAACCCCTTCTTGGTGTGTTTGTTCTTGCTTGAGGAGAGTTTGTCATTGCTGTTCTTCCCATAGTCTTTGTCTTTTCTTCTTTCCTTCCTGTCCTTTTTGTCCTTGTACTGATTTTCTGGAAAGTCAGACACCATGTGGTCTGGTTTCCTGCATCCAAAACAAATAATCTCTTTGTTATTTGATTTGTCATACCTTGGCTTGTCATGCCCTCTGGTAGATTTTTTCCTGAAATATTTCCTGGCCATTTTGTAAAATCTTTTGGCCAGTAGGCTTAGCGGCTCTTCATTTCCTGTGACTTTCTCTTCAGGCTGATCTTCAATGGCTTTGAAAGCTATTGATTTTTCTTTTCTGACTGCTGGTGAAACAGCCTTCTGCTCTTCTTCTCTATTCTTGATGAGCAGCTCATAAGACTTGAGCTTGCCCAAGAGAGCTGCAGTTGTGATCTCATTTAGGCTTCTGGCATCCTTGATTGGCCAGATCCTTTAGTCTCAAGTGCTTTGGAAGCACATTAGGATTTTATCATTGAGCTCAGTCAATAAGATCACTTTGTCCAAAGTCTTCAGTTCATTGACTATAAGACTGAGTCTATTATACATATCTGCTACTGACTCAGCTTCTCCTTTCTTGAAGTTCTCATATTGGGTTATGAGATGAGATCTTTTGTCTTTTCTCTCATCAACAGATACTGAGACTATCTCTGATAGCTTGTCCCAGATGTCCTTTGCTGAGTTGCATTCAGCTACCTTTTGGAATATTTCATCAGACATAGTCTGGGCTAGAATGTTCATAGCCTTTGCATCAGCCAATTTCCATTTCTTAATTTCTGCATCTGTTCCTGAAGGAGGTGGAACAACACTTATACTTGTATTTTCTGGAGGTCTTAGACACACTATCAAAATAGAATTGAAAATGTCTTCATCAATAGAGTTCATGTACAGTCTAATCCTTGCCGTCCAAAGTGCAAACTTAGATAGATTGCACACTGGAGGTCTGGTGCTAGCATAATCTTTGTTTTGGGCCATGTTCTGTGAAGAAATAAATCTAACAACAAACTTAAACAAGCAGATCTAATTAGAGGGATCTTTGGGTTCAGGTGTTAGCCTGTGCAACCACTGAAGTGTGGTATTTTAACCAACCTGGCTTTGATATCAATTGAAAGTGCAAGTTAGATCTGATATACTCTAGAGAGGGGGGGGGGTGAATAGAGTATAGTGCTTACTAAAAACCTTTTACAACTGTTGTTGTATACCTAAGTGAACAGGGAAACAAATAACATAAAGTAAACACAACAACTAACTAAACACAGAGCAATCACAGACCACAGCCAGAAAACAAAAGAAAATAAGCAACCAGAAGACACAAGGAGCTATAGTGGTTCCCCAATCAATCTGGGTACATCCACTCTTCTACCACCCTAGGTAGGAATGCACTGCAGGATGAGTTGATCAGGTGTCCTGGGCACAAATGGGTTTTGATCAGGTCCCCAAAAACCAAACGCTCAAGTCTTTTGAAAGGAGACTTGCAAGCAGAATAATTTTGAAGGGATTTAAAACCCTGTACAGGAGTTAGAGAGAGGGTGATAGATTCTTCTCTGTCAACAGTCAGAGAGAAGACTTGTGGATTGATGTAGCAGCTCTTGCTCCCCCTGAGATCTTGAATTGGTCAGGAATGCTGGAGCACTGCTTCAGGGTGATAGGCTTTCAATGACCTAGAATGCCTGGACCAGAACTGCTTCAGGAGCTTCTTTTGACTGATAAAATTTTGTTGTCCTTTGAAGTTATCCTGAGGATAGAAAAAAGAAGACTCTTGATCGAATTTGGTTGTTCTTCTTCTTCTCTAAAAGTCCTCTGGTCAAGGGTGATTGCAGTCAAGAACTTTAGATTTGAGATTATTTTGTTCTTCTGCAATCTTTAAAAAATCTATCAGATTATTTTTTGTTCTGTGATTCTTGAACTCTATCACTGCTTCACACTGTTCTCTTGCTGTGTCTCTATTTTCTGTGTATCTGTATGTGTCTCTTACTGACTGAGGAATCTTCAAACTTTTGAATGTCGAGCAGTAATTACAGTCGGCCTTGGAAAGAATCAGCAATCAATGACTTTCCTAACTGTCCCCTGAAAAAACAGCATGAGATCATCCCTAGTCAATGCATGTTCTAACGGTAACATTCCGAGAAGATCTGGCATTAAATGTTCAGGAATCAGCGCCAAGAAACGGGACGGGAATCTTGAAGAAAACCTAATCTGGATTCGTCGAACGAAGAACACAATTCGTCGAGCTGAACTTGTGTTCCTCGAGCTGAGCTTGAGTTCGTCGAGCTGAGCTTGAGAGTGTTCGCTGACCAGACAATCTTCATTCATCTAATAACCATTCTTCATTCGTCGAGCTGAGAAACAAAATCGTCGACCTGAGAAAAGTTATGGACTTAGACAAAATATCCTGCATCTGCTGAAATGTTGTGTCGACATAAGCTGGTGTCGACAGATTGATCTTGGTGTCGACACAAATCCTCTGGTGTCGACAGAAGCTGGTGTCGACTTAAATCCTGGTGTCGACAGAAGCTGGTGTCGACTTAAATCCTGGTGTCGACACAAGTTGTCTGGTATCGACACAAACCCTAAGTGTCGACACAGATTCTCTGAGTCCAGAAATCGTCGAGTAGAGAATAGCATTCGTCGACCTGAGAAGCTGATTTCGTCGACCTGAGAAGCTATGAACTTGAGGTCCAAGTTCGTCGAGCTCAGAATATAATTCGTCGACCGAAGCATGAAGCTGGACTTAGAAAATTTTGAAGTCCTCCTAACTTTGGCTTGATGTAGAACCTGAGTTTTTGTCGAACAGAGAACATAGATTGTCGAGCTCAGCACTAAGAATTGTCTCACGATCGTCGAGCGTAAAACTCCTTTCGTCGAGCTAAGTTCGACGAACATCGAACTCACTTTACTTAGCCTTGAAAACTTATGAGTCTGGAGTCTCTGAGGGTCTTATTGAAAGCTGGTCCATCTGGAGTTGAGCCTAAAGACTTAACCTAGACTCTAGGACACAAATTGACCCTGGCTATACATGATGGGTCACAACCTAAGTCAGTGAACCTAGCCCAAATCAACTAGGGATCCAACATACATACTACAAGAGCTAAGAGTTCTGTGACCATTCAAGAAATAGCTCCATGGGTAGCTCCTATTCCTTCTGCTCCATCTACTTCTGCTCCTCCTGCTGCTATAGCTCCTGCCTCCTCAGATTTGATGACTCAGATTGTACTTCTACTTCAAGAACAGAAATCTTACTTTGATACTTGTATAAAGACTGTCACTGATAAGGTAACTGCTTTAGAAACTGAGATGAGCAGAGGATTTGCTGAGATCCAGCATAATACTGATCAGCTCAAACATCTATTCCAAATTGGTGGCAAAGCATTAGACCACACCATCACTAGTGTTGGTCAAGTGATGGAACAAGGTCTGACTCTTGCTAACAATCAGATGGAATTGGACAAAAGAGCTGAAGCTACTAAGATGAAAATCTGTGAAGAAGTTGACACTTTCAAAGATAATGCCTTCTCTCAGCTATCTGTTGCAGTCAGAAAGGGGGAGAAGTTGGTGAAAGAATACTTAGAAAAATCAGATGCTGCCATGCAAGTGCTTTGGAAAGCAAAAGTGAAAGAGATCCATGATGATGTCCTAGCTTAAATTTAGAGTGTCAAATTTTACATCTATGACACTACTATATGGATGCACAACCAAATCCTTCCTAAATTTGCTGCTGATCCAAACATTATCCCTCATCATTTGAACCCACTAGCTACTGATGTTCCTGCTCAAGCTCCTCAACCCACTTTTTCTCCAAGTCCTAGTGACTCTGTTGCTCCTCCTGATTCCTATACTCAGGTTTGGGATGAAAATACTACAGATATTTTCTTCAAATCTCCTCCTAAAATTCAGACTTACAAAAAGAAAAGAAAGTATGGTGATGGTGCTTCTGCAAGCAAGTCCATTCCTACTCCATCTCCTGAACATGCTGAGATTTGGTCTCCCACTTCTAAGTCCCTCATCCTGGAAACACTCAAATTAGTTTTGGATTATCATGAGAGCAGAAATATTCACTACAGTTCCCAAGAATGGGATTTATATGAGAAATCAATGACCAAGAGAAGTATATATGATAGAGAATATGGAAGAAACAATCCCGCTCCTCCTCCAAGACCCCCCAAGTATTATCCAAAGCCTTACAGCTACCAAAGGAGACAACAGGAGAAACATGACAGACAACATCATCAGAACTAGCCAAAAGGACTCATGAGTTGTGGAAATGATTTTTGTTGTTAATGACATTTCTGGATAATCACACTTATATAATTCTAAGTTTTTGATCTTATTATCCTTTTCATAGTATTTTGCTTGCTTACACTGCTTTATATACTTAACATTCTTTTTATGTCCATAATTCATCTTAGTGTAAAGGGTTCTCACTTCTACAAATAGGGGGAGATTGTTGGGTATTGTATCCACACTAACCCAAATTTGATGAAGTCACCCTTGAACTAAGATTAATTAAGTTGTATTTGATGCTTAGTTTGAGTTATGTGTTTGCAGGAATTCTTATGGGAAGTGTAGAGCAATGTCAGTCTACAATGGGTCACCAAATACAGGACCATACAATGTAATCCCTCATTGTGTGCTCCAAAGTGTTGACTCATATGTAGCCTCTCTACTGGGATACACTTCATATTCAAGCTCCAGGACTATGTGAAAAGTCTTGATGCTAGTCATCCCTTAGAAGAAGAAAAATTCTGTCAAGAAAATATTCCTAAGTAAAGTACTCGAGTAGTTATTTACTTACTCGAGTAAGTTACTGGGTTCATACTCGAGTAATAATACTCCTACTCGAGTAGTTAAGATATATCCTGAGTAGTCTAATTATGGCTCTCGAGTAGTTAAGATAACTACTCGAGTAGTTTCTTTTCTCCTCTCAGTTTTAAAGAAATTATCTTCTCAAATTTTTCTAAGTTAAATACTCGAGTAGTCATCTTATATACTCGAGTAGTTCTATATTCTATCTCGAGTAGTTGAATTCTGACTCTCGTGTAGTTCTCACTTACTCGAGTGGTCTAAGTCATGTACTCGAGTAGTTCATCTACTACTCTAGTAGTCCAGTGTTTATACTCGTGTAATCTAGAATTCCAATCTAGAAAATTTCTCTAAGTGAATTACTCGAGTAGTCATCTCCATATACTCAAGTAGTTCTATTTTTCTCGAGTAGTTCAACTTCTATACTCGAGTAGTTCTGCTTTCTAGTCCAGAAATTTTCTAAGTCTATGACTCAAGTAGTTTCTTATATACTCGAGTAGTTCATTCTTATATACTCGAGTAGTATTTCTTATACTCGAGTAATCTACTCCACCTCTCGTATAAGTACTTAAGTACTCGAGTATGTTATTCTTGTTACTCGAGTAGCTGATTTCCTTTCTCCTTTTATTTACTCGAGTAGTCGACTCCATGTACTCGAGTAATCATCTCATACTCTCTCAAGTAGTTTTTCTTATATACTAGAGTAGTCATCTTCTACCTACTCGAGTAGTGATGAATATACTCGAGTAATCTTGTATATCTCGAGTATTTTACTTTGACTTTTCAGAAAATTCGTTAAGTCCAGACCTAGCTGTCTTATTAATAAACTTTGACGTGATTGGTCCACGTGTCTCCCATAATGACTCAATTATGGCTAATCTTCTTCTCTCCTATAAAAGGTCTTGTCTAAACCGACAAACCCTAACAATTCTAAATTTTAAGAAGATTATTTTTTAAGAAGTTTTTGCAGCTGCTTTCTGTCTCCTCTCTCTCTCTCTCCAAGAAACGAAATCTGCCGCCGTAGCCGTCGCAGATTCCCGACCGGCTAGGGTTTTCATTTTCAGAGGATTCAGATTAAGAAGATTTTATAGATCGAGATTTCCGCTCAACTCGTCATCCTCTATTCGATCGTGTAAAGTCAAGAATATTCAGATATGATTTTGCCGAGTTTTTCTTCACCTATCTAATAAAGCCAAAAAGTCTAGAAGAAGAAGATCCTGGTCAATTACTTGCAGATCTGACAAGTTTCACTTTTTGTATTTTTATACAATTTTATTTCATTCTTGTAGGAGAAATTTCTCCGAGTGTAGGAGCTTTTTGTCTCCGAGTTTGTAGGATGCTTTATCTTCTGAGTGTATGTCCATTTTGTGGATCGAGATTGTAGGAACATTGTTCCGAGAGTAAGATTGATTTTCAATCCGAGATAGTGGAGTAGCCGAGTCTATTGTATTGCTAGATCGGTGAGGGAAAGTGGATGTACCCAAGGTTGGGGAACCACTATAAATCTTGTCTCGTCTGTGTTTGATTGGTAGATAGATTTGTGCATTGGTTTGTAATTTTTATTCTGCAAAAAGACGCACAATTCACCTATTCACCACCCTCTAGGTGATTTAGGTAGGCAACTATAAATTTTCACATTTGACTTGTATAGACTAACTAATAAAGCATTGAGTGAGCCTTCATCACTCAATGCTTTTGTACTTAGTAGAATTTCCTGTATAAAGGCGTTGAACGAAGCTTCTATACTTAACGCTTGTGGACTTTGTTGACTTCTTGATGAGGCGTTGAGTGATCTGTCTTCACTCAACACTTATGTACTTAACCAGAAATCCTTTTGAGTAGGCATTGAGTGAACTGCCTTCATTCAATGCTTCTATCCTTGGATATATTTCAAGTCAACAACACTGAGGCTTTGACTGTTGAATATCCTCTCAAAGACTTTAGAATTTTGGTATTGTGTGAAGTGAGTTCACTCAACGCTTCTATACTTAGCCTATTTTCTACTCATCCAGCATCCTGTCTTGAGTCCCACTATCATTGTTACCCAGACAACCTATCTAATCAATGTAACAGTATACAACCTGCATACAATGAACTTTGAACATATATCAGATACAATCATGTCTATATCATTTCCTTGTGGGCCTTCTTCAAATATAGGATATTGTGATCGATGGACCCAACAATCTCCCCCTATTTGAAGAAGTTAAAGCCCTAGTCAATGATATACATTACCATATGAAGGAGATAAACATTCACAGTAAACAAGAGTAATAATTGACATATAATCAAAAGTGTGATTAATATATAAAATGATAATTATAAAGAGACAATGTGCATATAATAAAGTTCATTTCCTAGAGCCCTTAAGGAACCTAATACATAAACATTTCAAGTTTCAGGTTCCTTGATAACTATGCCCCCACATGGTTTCTTAGCATCCTTTTCATTAGCATCAGTTTTCTTTTGCTTTTTATCTTTCAAAGTAACTGTAAGGCTTTGGGAAGTATTTGTTTGGCTCAAGAGCATCTGGCGGCACTGCACCTGTCTTCTTGTGTCTTCTAAATTTCCTTCTTGCCTATTTATTTCTTTCAAGCTTAGCTCATTTTAGGAAGCTATATAGCTTTCTCCTTTCAGTTTTGTTTTCCTTAATTTGATCCCAGGCTAATAGAGTAATAGTCCTTAATTGAGGACTCCATCTTTAAAAGTTAGGCATGGTTTCCATCTCTTCTCTATACCAACTTTTGCTTAGCCTGGCCTCTTTATCTTCCTCAGCAACAGACTCTCCTTTGGCTCTTGATATCTGTTCAGTAGTAGGACTGAAGGTAGGAATATCAACAACAGTAGAGGGTTCAGCCCGCTGATCACCATCAGTCTGTTCTTCTGGAAGAGGAGTAGGAACAATATTATCATATGAATATTGTTCATCTCCCAATGATCCGTTGATTATATTGGTGACCCAAACAACATTCTTAGTGTTGGCTTGGATCATTGCTTTCTCCCCCTTTATGACTTCTTCCGACATAGTAGCAGTCAGGGAGTTCATGGCTGTGGAGATTCTTTCATCCAGAAAATTTACCCCTTTGGTAATATGATTCTTAACCTCCAACATGTGATCATCCAGATACTGAGTGCATGCATCCTTTCTCCTTTCTAGAGTAATCTTGTATGCTTCCATCAGTTTCTTCTGCACATTGTATACCAATTCCATGTTGCTAGAAGAAATGTTCTGAGTCTCTATTATATCATTTTGCTTTTATCTGATTTCCTCAAGTTTAGTTTTAGTATAGGTTACAGCTGGGGCAACTCTCATGAAGAATGAAACTGTGTTGGCCTTTAACAAGTTTACTTCAAATCTGATTGACTTGATTTCTATAGATAGATCCTGTCTCATCTCTTTGATGAAATCATCAGCATATTGCTCTAGCTGTCTCCTCTTATCATCCAACAGACCTTTTAGTTGATCTAAGAATGTGGAGGACAATGGTTCAGCTTTATGAGATGCCCCTTGGAAGCATACCTCATCATCCTTCTCCCTTGCAACTTCCCTAAATTTTGAGTCAGTCATCTTGTACTTAGATGAGTGTTTAGGAGCATTAGTCTTTGTCTCAGAAATTTCAGGTACACCATCCTCAGATATGTCAATAACATTTTTAGTTTCTTGAGCAGGGAGCTCTGTTGGATCTCCACTTCAACCTTTGCACTTCTCATAGGAACTTCTTGGTATGTATCAACTATTACATGAGCACCTTCATTTACTGGAATAGGAATTTGCTCCCCCTCAACATGAGGACAGAAGAATATCACTTCAGGACCATCTGGAGTTTGATCAATCCTACTTTGTAGATTTTCTATGAAGGAATCAAGCTGGTCTTTTGCTGATTTAACATGCTCCCCTTTAGCAGGATCATCTATATGAGTAGTCTCCCCCTCAATGTCTGCACAGATCTTTTCCACCACATTTCCAGTCAGTCTTTCCATTGTTTTTGCTAGACTTTATTTAGACTGAGAGCCAACAAGTTGAGTCCTTATTGAAGGTTCTGAGGACATAGAGACGTGATCACTTATATTTCTTCTGGTCTCTTCAGAGGAGTCAGACAACTAAGGGTCATGAGGCTCTTCCTCTCTGCTCTCAGAAGAGTTGCTTTTAGTGCTTTCTTTAGTGATGATAACTTCCTACTTTTTCTTCTTGACAGTTGTTTATTTGTGTGGAAGCAACACTCTGTCCCATCTGTCAAACATCTTAGAATCCATTCTTCTCATATGATGGATCTTTATTCCTAGCCTCATATTGAGGATTCATGGAATAGTAACATACAAGTACATGGACATAATTCTTCCCAACTTTGGCTTTGGAACACATTCCACAACCCTATCAAACAACTCCTTTCCCTAGTCAATTCTTTTGGTGAGAACCATTCTTGTCATTAATTTAAACATTTTTCTAAAGATCCTATCAAGGGACCCAATTTTGCAGATCAGAGCTTGGTCAATAACGACTGCTAGAAACTTTCCTATTAGATTCATCTCCTTTATCAGAACAGAGCCAGTGGTATGCTTTGAAAGCCCACACTACTTAAGGGTAGATTTCATGTCATCCCGATACAGTTCTTCTTCTTCATCTAATGGCCTGAACATAGGCAGACTTAGGGCTTTACTCAGTCTTATGGGAGTGATCTTGATCTTGTGTCCACTAATAGATGACTTGATTTTGTTGGAGGATGAGTCGATAGTGGCATTCAAATAGAGTTCAAGAACTTCTCACTTCTAAATCAAGCTCGACTCTGACAGGACGAATTCTAGGTCAACGACCTGTAGTAAGTGGAGAACTAGTTGTACTTCCTATGGAGCATCCTTGAATCCATGTCTCACTAACTCGAAACACTCGAAAAGGAAATCTATTCATTTTGGTTCCATTGAACCTTTAAATTTCTGGAGTTTTGCTCAAGATATAGTTATAGGGAGGCAGAAAGTCAAAGAGGGCTAGGAATAGTGTATTTTATTTTAAGAACACACACTTCTATTTATACTTACCCCTATTTGAGAATGTGGAGAGGCACGTACCAGTCGTGTTTGACATGATTTGATCAATGGCTGAGATAAATCCCAAAAGATATTCATAATCAGAACTACATGAGTTGATTCGTTGAGTGGACTCGACGCACTTGACACTCTCGAAGCCTGAAGTTTTCTCAGTGCACTCGACACCTGGACACTTAGTATCAGCGCACTCGATGCTTGGACACTCAGTCCAAATCTTCCTTTATATCCTGCAAGGGTCAATTGTACCTATAACATATTGCATGAAAATATAATGGTGTTATCCTATGTTCAACATGCCAAATTCAAATTTTATGGTGTTGAACTTGGCTTCATCTAGTGGCTTAGTGCAAATATTAGCCTCTTGTCTGTCTGTGGGGACAAATTCAAGATTGATGTCTTCCCTTTCAACATGCTCTCTTATGAAATGATATTTAATCTCTATGTGTTCAGCCCTACTATGAGACATAGGATTCCTAGCAATAGAGATTGCATTAGAAGAATCACAAAACATGGAAGTTTTACTTTGCTTGAGATTGTAGTCTTGGAGCTGATGTTGAATCCATAATAGTTGTACATAGCAGCTTTCAGCTGAAATATATTCTAATTCAATAGTGGAAATAGCAATACTGGTCTGCTTCTTACTGCTACAAGATACAAGTCTTCTCCCTATAAATTGATAGGTGCCTAATGTGCATTTCTTGTCTTCTCTACAACCTACAAAATCTGCATCTGAATACCCAATTAGTTTAAAATCATTAGTCCTAGGGTACCATAAACCAAGATCAGGTATGCCCTTGAGATATATCAGAATTCTTTTGTTGTAGAATAATGAGACTCCTTGGGGCTAATAAGGTATCTAACACAAACACATGTAGCATATATTATGTTTGGCCTACTAGTAGTCAAGTAGAGGAGGGAGCCAATTATGCCTCTATATAAGATTTCATCAACAGGTTTCCCTGTCTCATCCTTGTCAATTGACATACTTGATCTCATATGAGTTTTCATTATTGAGGCACTCTCCGTTCCAAACTTCTTAATTAACTTCTTGGTGAACTTAGACTGAGAGATGAATAGACCATCCTCTGACTATCTAACTTGGAGGCCAAAGAAGTACTTGAGTTCACCCATACTGCTAATCTCAAACAACCCTTACATAGGTTTAGCAAACTTCTTGTAGACTCCATCATCAGTAGACCCCAAAATTATGTCATCTACATAAATTTGGACTAAAATTATCTTACCCTTCACTTCCCTAAGGAATAATGCCTTGTCTATCCTTTCCTTTGAGAATTTGTTCTCAAAGAGAAAGCTTGAAAGAGTTTCATATCATACCCTAGGGGCTTGTTTCAACCCATATAAAGCTTTTTTTAGCTTAAACACATAATTAGGAAAGTTAGAATTAACAAAACTTCAGGGTTACTCAATTTAGATCTCTTCATTTAGGTTACCTTTTAAGAAAGCTAACTTAATATCCATTTGTTAGACCTTAAACCCTTTATGTACAACATATGCAAGGAATAATCTTATTGCCTCCAGTCTAGCAACTAGTGCAAAGGTTTGATAAAAGTCAATACCTTCATCTTTTCTGTATCCCTTGGCAGCCAGTCTAGCCTTATTTTTGATGATAATATCATTTTCATCAAGTTTATTCCCATAAATCCATTTGGTCCCAATGATGTTATGTCCATGTGGTCTGGAAACCGCTTGCAGACCTTGCATCTCTTGAACTGGTTTAGTTCTTCTTATATAGACATATTTAAAATAAGTCTATGTTGGCATCTTCAAACCTTTTTGGTTCAACCTGAGACAGGAAGCTTGAATACATAGCAATGTTGAGGCTTCTGCTCCTTGTTATAACACTTCGGGTTGCATCACCTATGATTTAATCTATGGGATGATCCTTCAAGTGCCTGACAGCTACTGACAATCTATCTTTTCATCTTCTAGTTGATTCCAGAACAAGCTGGGCATCATTTCAAGATCTTTGCATCAACTTGTTACTGTGAAGAAGAAGTTAGGGCTGATATCTGCTCAGTCTAGGTAGACAGGCACAGAGAATTTTCCCCGGTGTCTGTAATTCATCATCATTTATATTTCTTGTAAGATTCATTCTGAATCTGAGTGGTAAGGCTAAGGCCTGAGTTGTAAGCCTGTGTTATAAAGGCTTAAGTAGGGAAGGAGTTGCCTGAGTTGTAGGTGTGTGGATTCACACTAAGGTAGGGCAGGATTTCCTGAGCTGTATGAGTGTGTAGTCACTCTGAGGTAGAGTTCTTGGGAAGAACTTGAGCTGTAGGATCTTGGTGATCTGAGTGGTAGTGCTTATGCCTGAGTTATAGGATCCGGTTGGGCTCTGAGTTGTAAGATCTGAGGATCTGAGAAAGATAGAAGTAAGTTTGTCCGAATCTAGTATACTGCTAGATAGGCGAAGGGAGAAAGTAGATATACCCAACAATTGGGGAACCACTATAAATATTATGTACTGTGCTGTGCAGATATTGAGTGTTGTGATGTGTTTTTAATCGATTAGTTGCCTAAGGTTTTGGAATTGGACCTATTCACCCCCCCCCCTTTAGGTGATCAGTTGTTCTTGAAATCAAAACTTTCAGTAGATCTTGGAGAAGACTGAGAGGTCTTGCGGGATCTATGTTGTAAGCTCTTAGGAGCTGAGTGTTGTTATTGTGCCTCATATAACAAATTATTACAGAGGTGGGAGGGACAGTGGATGTACCTAAGATCGGTGAACCACTATAAACCTACTGTGTCATCTGTGATTGATCTTGAAAGCCAAACTAACCTAATCACAAAGTACAACAAAATTACTTAAGGTCTAAATAAATCAAAAAGAGACCTAAAACCTATCCCCCCTAAGTGTTTAGTTGGCCTTGAAAATAAGACATTCAAGTGGTATCAGAGGGAGGTTGCTCTTTAAAGACTCAACAGTCTGAGTAGATCTCCAAGGTTAGTAAGACAATCCGTCCTTATGGTTTCATGAGTGAACTATAAGGAGCTGGGTGTTATGAAGCTTCCAATCTGTAGGAAGGAAGGATTTGGCATCTAGAAGGAGAGGGTTAGGCTATTCATGGAGGAAGCTGACCGTGGGATTTTTATCACAGTCAAGGAAGGGACTTTCATCCTTATGAAAGTGTTATCTCTGGATGCAAATGTCCAAACACTCAAGACCTACTCTAAAATGACGAAGGATGAAGTCATCCTTACCACTATGGATAAGTGGGCTCAAAATATAATTGTTAGTGCCATAGGTGACTCCATCTTCCAAAATCTGGTACACTGCAAGACTGTAAAGGAGATGTGGGACACACTTGTGGTCTACATGGAGGGTATAGAGGAAGTAAGAGACAACAGAAAATCCATGCTCAATCAAGAGTATGAGGCCTTCAGACAGAGCAAGACTGAAAGCATAACTGAGTGCTATGAAAGATTCTTCAGGATTGTCAATGAGCTGAGGACCAATGGAAGAGTCTTCAGCACTTATGAGCTGAATTAGAAGTTTCTCAGGTCTCTAACTAGATTCTGGGATACTAAAATCAGTGCCATCAGAGAGGTAGTAAAGCTTGTTGACACTCCACCAGTAACTCTGTTTGGGAAGTTGTTGTCCTATGAAATGCAGCTGACAGTCAGGAAAGAGGAGGAAAAAGTAAGCAAGTCCCAAACTAAAGAGAAGAATATGGCATTCAAGGATGAAGCCTCAAGAAGGAGTAGAAGGAAGACCCCTTCTTCTCCAAGAATGGATGCTGAATCTGACTCAGAAAAATCAGAGACCAGCACATCAGACTGTCATATGTATGATGAAGACCTTTGATGCCGCTACATCGCCGCCACTACTTGATGATGATCCAGTTGTCGAGGCGCTACAACATAAAGACGTTAGGAGCCATGATGACGCTAACGGAAGGAAACGTTACAACCTCCGTCCGCGGCGTGCTAAGCCCACTTGAAGATTCATTTTAAAATTATGCTCTTAGTTACGTTATTTTTATTTATATTTTATATTTGAGAATATAAAATTATTCCATACTTGGGTAATAATTTTATATTCATGAGTGAACTTATTTGTTTATTTCCTGCATTTAAAACATGTGGTGTGTAATTAACCATCTGGATGGATGAGATGTCATCTCCATTTTGAACGGTTAAATATGTGTTTGTAACTCCTATGTGTTTGTAACTCCTATGTGTCTGTAACTACTATATAAGGAGACCACTTTATGAGAATTAATAGATAAGAAGAAGAATTTGAATCCAAAAGAAACTCCCTAGGAGAATTCGGCCAAGAGGAGATCTCCAAGCCGCTGTCCCCCTTGTGGTGTGAAACCTCCCCCTTGCTTCCTCCATCCCTCTTCGGTGTGACTCCGACATGGATTCCTTCGGTGTGACTCCAAGGAAGAATGTTGCAGCCCCATTCGGTGTGACGCCGGTGGATCCGTGGATAGAGTGATTCTCCCACCATATCCTGTGAGCACGGAGAATCCGGGTTCGGTAAACTCTTCCCCTCTCTTTGTGTTTTCTCTTTTAGATTTGTGGAAGGTGAACCATCGTGTTCTCCGCGGCTTTAAAATTCAATCGCTTTCAAATCTTTGAATTGAAATCGTTATTGTTCGTGTTTCCTATATTCCGGACTAGGTAGGTCCATTTTGCTTGAGCGGATCTAGGCCTATAGCCTTGATCTTTCTCTCAAAAGGATTGACAACCTTTGCGTTAACTTTGGGAACGATCTGACTCGTTTTTCATCGCTGTTTTAGAGTCGATCATTCTCCGAATGTGTTTATGTTTTGTGAACGAAACGATCACGTATTAAGGGCGATAGATGCTTCTGTAGGTGCGGTGGATCTAGAGTGCGTTGTTGGCGAACTAGAGCCTTCTCTGGTGTAGTTTTTCCGTTAACAACATGCGCTACACCAATTTGGTATCAAAGCCGGTCGTTTCAATTTCTATATTACAAACATCCTCGCTCTTTTCCGTTTGTACTAATTAATCGAAAAAAAAACAAAAAAAATTTCTGGTCTGCCAATAGCGGTCTAAAATCTTTATTTTTCTGCGAATATATATAAAAAACTTTTTTAACGTTCCTTGTTTCTATCACTTCAGGAAATTATAAAAATAATTTGTTTTCAGTATAGGGTCAGCCCTAGGAAAATTTGTCTTTCAAAATTTTGGGTAACCCTATATGTGCATTATGCTAGGAACGGAGTACGCTACACCGTCTTCATCTAGAATGGCGGCGAATGAGCACGGGGGTGCAAATGACGAGGCTATTGAGGGACTACAAACTGAGATTATGGAACTTTGGGTCATGTTAGCCCAAATTCTAGCGAACCAAGGGCGACCACCTCCACCCGTTAACATGAGACAGCCTAACCGGCACCAACCGGTAAGAGATTCAGACTCTGATTGGAACTCTCCCCGAGTGCCTCATCAAGATCGTCACCACGGGCGTGACTTCAATATTACTAGGGACATTAAGATCGATGCCACTACCTACGACGGCATGGGAGACCCCCAGATCTTTCTCACCTAGGTAGTAGACATGGAATGTTACTTTGAATGGCACACCCTCACGGACCCCCAGAAGGTCCAAGTCGCCAAGATGAAGTTAACTGGGCGCGCCAAGACATATTGGCTAAATGAGGAGCGTAGGCTAGGGACCGGGAACGGAGTCCCACTTATAGGATGGTCGGTGATGAAGAATTTGCTAACTGATCAATACGTCCCAGCATACCACCGAACACAGATGTTCGACGAGCTTGCCACCTTGCGGCAGGGCTCGAATTCGGTAGCTTAATATATGGGAGAGCTGAAGGACCGTATGGTGCATTGTGATCTTAGGGAAATCCCCGAGGCCACCTTATCTAGATTTCGTAAAGGGCTTCAACCCGAGATTCAAAGGAAGCTCTTGCGCTATGGTCACACGGATCTCAGTACGACCTTCAATGCCGCCCTCAACATTGAAAAACATCTAGCCTATAAGGCCCATTCCCGCTATTTCCATGCGAATAATAAGTCCACAGCTGGAGCATCTGCTTCCACATATCCGGATAAAGGAAAGTTTAGGTCCACCGAGTCGAAGTCTGTAGTGATCACTGCTAGGAATGCTAGGAATCCCACGAGTGAGCGTATACCCATAGGAAAGGTTAGCAAGTCCAACGCTACATGTTACTCTTGTGGTATCCAGGGCCACTATGCCAATGAATTCCCAACAAAAACTAAGGTTATCGCCCTATTAGACTCGACTCCCGATGATCTAGTTTATGAAGCTGCTGAAGAGGATGACCCAGATGGTGTCCCAAGTGATTTACAGGACGATCACCACCTTATGGTGATGCGTTGTATCTTGACCACCCCTCGTCCGTTAGATGATTGGAAGAGGACGAGCATATTTTCCCCGATTTTTAAGAGTAATGAGAAGCTTTGCAAGTTGATTATCGATAGTGGTAGCTGTGTGAATGTCATTTCTGAGAACGCCGTCACGCGTATGGCCCTGACCACGGAACCACACCCGACCCCATATCAGGTAGCTTGGATAAACAAGATCACCATCCCGATTACCAAGCGATGTCCGGTCCCCCTCTCATTCAAATCATATACTGATGAGGTATGGTGTGATGTCCTCCCGATGGACGCTTGTTACGTGTTACTAGGCCTCCCTTGGCTCTATGACCGTGATGTGACGCATTTTGGTAGACCCAACACATATGAATTCAAGTTCAATGGCAAAACCATTACGTTGAGGCCGACTATCCCGAAGGAACCGGTAGGACCACTTAAGGACACCACGATCCCAATTGAGAGGAAAGCCTTGATCCTAGCCGGAAGAAAAGAATTTATTAAGGACCCATTTCTTGATGGAGTGATGTATGCGCTATTTCTTCTGAGTGGGAAGACGGATTCTGGAGTATTGGATGATCAGCCCAGTGAGCTACGGGTATTGTTGGAAGAGTATACGGATACGTACCCGGATGAGTTGCCACCGACATTACGTCCACTTAGAGATATTCAGCATGAGATAGATCTCATCCTGGGATCTTCCTTGCCGAACCAGCCCCATTACCGACTCCATCCCGCTACCCCTAAGGAGTTGCAGGTTCAGATAGAGGACTTGTTGAAGAAGGGGTTTATCAGGACTACTATGAGTCCATGTGCTGTTCCAGCTCTGCTTGCCCCCAAGAAGGATGGCTCATGGCGAATGTGTGTTGATAGTCGGGCTATCAACAAGATTACCGTCTAGTATAGGTTCCCTATCCCATGTTTAGATGACCTCTTGGATTTATTATCTGGCGCCACTATAGTTTCTAAGTTGGATCTTAGGAGCGGTTATCACAATATTAGGATCCGTGAGGTTGATGAATGGAAGACTGCGTTTAATTCCAAGGATGGGTTATATGAGTGGCTTGTGATGCCCTTTGGGTTATCCAATGCCCCCAGGAACTTCTCCTGCATGATGACACATGTCTTTTGACCATTTTTGGGAAGTTTTTGGTAGTCTATTTTGATGACATCTTAGTCTATAACACCTCCACTGCCGAGCACATCTCCCACTTGAGAGTGACTCTATCCACCTTGAGGAAGGAAACTTTATTCCTTAATCTTAAGAAATGCATATTCTCTATTCCATAGGTCAAGTTTTTAGGTCATATAGTCGGGTCTGAGGGTATTCGAGTTGACCCTGGAAAGGTTCAGTTGATTAAGGACTGGCCCGAACCGACAAGCCTACGAGAGGTCTGTAGTTTCCATGGGTTGGCTACTTTCTATCGACGCTTCATACGAGACTTTAGTAGCATTATGGAGCCTATTAGTGACTGCATGAAGAAGGGTGAGTTCACATGGATGAAGTCCGCCACCTTTGCCTTCCAACGTATTAAGAAACTCATGACCGAGGCATCGGTGTTACGTCTACCTGACTTCACCAAGATCTTTGAGCTTACCTGTGACGCGTCAGGGGTAGGAATAGGAGGTATTTTGAGTCAAGAAGGTCACCCGGTCAGTTATTTCAGTGAGAAACTAGCGGGCGCTAAGTTGAATTATTTGAACTACGATAGAGAGTTTTATGCTGTTGTTAGGTGTTTGCATCATTGGCGGCATTATCTCCTCTCCAAGGAGTTTGTGATCCTCTCCGATCATGATGCTTTACGTTTCATAAATGGTGAGCATAAAATCAGCCCACGCCACACGAAGTGGGTAGCTTTCTTACAAGGGTACACTTTTAGTCTTAAGAACCTTAAGTGATCTGACAATCGAGTTGCCAATGCACTTAGCTGCCTTAACCTTCTACTGTCTACCATGCAAGTAAATGTCGTAGGATTCGAACGAGTTAAGGACGAATATGCCACTTGCCCAGATTTCTACGAGATGTATTTCTCCGCCCAGGATAGCTCTCCCATGACCATATCTGTATTTGTTCTTAAGGATGGTTATCTTTTTAGGCACGGGAAGTTGTGTATTCCTCGATCCTCCTTACGACACCACATTATTTAGGAATTATATAGCAGAGGTCTGAGTGGAAACTTTGGAAGGGATAAGACCATTGCACTCGTTGAGGAGAAATTTTACTGGCCTAAGCTTAAGGCGATGGTTGGGGGAATAGTGAGCAGTTGTCGAACATGTCAAGTATCTAAGGGCTCTAAAACCAATGTTGGGTTATATACCCCTTTATCAATTCCTTCCATATCATGGGAAGACGTGAGCATGGATTTCGTATTAGGCCTCCCCACCACTCTACGTCGACATGACTCCATTTTTGTAGTTGTGGACAGGTTTTCAAAAATGGCATACTTTATCCCATGTAGTAGGACCAACGGCGCATCTCACGTAGCTAAGTTATATTTTCGAGAGGTCGTTAGTCATCGCGGAGTGCCGAAGACAATTGTCACGGATAGGGACGTGAAATTCACTAGCTATTTTTGGAAAACTTTATGGATTCTAATGGGGAACAAATTATTATTTTCCGCTGCCTATCATCCGCAAACCGATGGTCAGACAGAAGTAGTCAATCAGAGTTTGGGGATTCTTCTAAGGTGTCTTGTGAATGATCACAAGGGAACCTGGGATCTACTTCTTCCCCATTCACAATTAGCTTACAATAACTCTAAGAATCGATCCACGGGTATGTCCCCCAACGAGATTGTTCACGGGTATAAGGCTCCTGTGCCACTTGACTTGGTTCCGTTACCACCTACATATAAAGCAAGTCAATTCACACAATCCTTCGCCCAACAAATTCAGAACTTGCACGCACATATTCGGGAAACCATAGCCTCCCAATATGAATCCTATCAAACACAAGCTAATCAACATAGGAGAGTATCATACTTTAAAGTCGGCGATCAAGTCTTAGTCCGCTTAGTTCCCAAGCGACTACCAACTGGCACCGTTAGAAAGTTAGCTCCAAAGCGCGCTGGCCCCTTCTGGATTATAAAGAAACTCGGTGATAAAGCTTTTGTCTTAGATTTGCCGGCTGATTGGGGTGTTTCACCCATTTTTAATGTCTCGGATTTGACGATATTTGTTTCACCTCCATAAGAGTTGACTTCTTTGTCGTCTTCTCCTTCCACTCAAAATTTTTGTGGTTTGGGGAGTGGTAGTACGGATGATCTCTCTCCCCCGGTCTCCACAGGTTTAGCATCGGTTGGTAAGTTGCCTTTTTTTATTCCCACTACTGACATGTTTCCAAGGTTTCCCAAAACCTTTCTTATACCAGACAGGATACTTGATGCTGATCTGCTTACTACCACCGATGGTGCTACTCGACGCTTTCTCATCCGTTGGCGTGACCACCCTCCTTCCGACGACTCTTGGGTACTCGAGCAAGAGCATCAACAATTGGATGCCGCTCTTCTCTGCCGCTATTTCTTGGACTACGCATCGGAGATACGTGATTTTGAGCGGGGGAGGATTGATGCCGCGACATCGCCGCCACTACTTGATGATGATCCGGTTGCCGAGGCGCTACAACATAAAGATGTTGGGAGCCATGATGATGCTAACAGAAGGCAACGTTACAACCTCTGTCCGCGGCGTGCTAAGCCCACTTGAAGATTCATTTTAAAATCATGCTCTTAGTTACGTTATTTATATTTATATTTTATATTTGAGAATATAAAATTATTCCATACTTAGGTAATAATTTTATATTCATGAGTGAACTTATTTGTTTATTTCCTGCATTTAAAACATGTGGTGTGTAATTAACCACCCGGATGGATGAGATGTCATCTCCATTTTGGACGGTCAAATATGTTTTTGTAACTCCTATTTGTTTATAACTCCTATGTGTTTGTAACTCCTATATAAGGAGCCTTCTTTATGAGAATTAATAGACAAGAAGAAGAATTTGAATCCAAAAGAAACTCCCTAGGAGAATTCGGCCAAGAGGAGATCTCCATGCCGCCACACCCCTTGTGGTGTGAAACCGCCCCCTTGCTTCCTCCATCCCTCTTCGGTGCGACTTCGACGTGGATTCCTTCGGTGCGACTCCAAGGAAGAAGGTTGCAGCCCCATTCGGTGTGACGCTGGTGGACTCGTGGAGAGAGTGATTCTCCCACCATATCTTGTGAGCACGGTGAATCCGGGTTTGGTAAACTCTTCCCCTCTCTTTGTGTTTCCTCTCTTAGATTTGTGGAAGGTGAACCATCGTGTTCTACGCGGCTTTAAAATTCAATCGCTTTCAAATCTTTGAATTGAAATCGTTATTGTTCGTGTTTCCTATTTTCCGGACCGGGTAGGTCGATTTTGCTTGAGCGGATCTAGGCCTATAGCCTTGATCTTTCTCTCAAAAGGATTGGCAACCTTTGCGTTAACTTTGGGAATGATCTGACTCATTTTCATCGCTGTTTTAGAGTCGATCATTCTCTGAATGTGTTTACATTTTGTGCGCGAAACGATCACGTATTAAGGGCGATAGATACTTCTGTAGGTGCGGAGGATCTAGAGTGCGTTGTTGGCGAATTAGAGCATTCTCTCATATAGATTTTCCGTTAGCGACATACGCTACACCAACTTTACTACCTTCTCCAGGAAGTTCTAGAAGTTTATGAAGAAGAATCACTGGAGAAGAAGGCCCTCCTCCTCCTCTCATCCCAAAGAAGACTACTACAAGGGCAGGAAGAAAACCTCTAAGGAGGACATGTATGGTTCTAAACCTAGCAAACATGTTTCGTCTAAAGTGGTTTACTATTGTTGCAGCAAGCCAGGGCATGTAATATCCAACTGCCCTGTCAAAAGAAAGGAATCTGGTGAGAAGAAGAACCACCAACAAAAAAGGCAAGAAGGAGAACTACTTCATTGCCAAGAAGCACAAGAGCTGTACTGACTCCTCCTCATCATAGTCCGAAGAAGATGAAGATAAAGCCTATATAGGGCGGTACTCTGCTGAAGTAGAAGCTGAAGAAGAAAACTTCATTGAGATGTTGGATGCTATTGGCGAAGAAGCTCATGAAGATCATCATGTTGCTAGGATTGAAGTCAGGGACCCTCTATCACAGTCAGATGGTGATACAGAGGTAGATGATGATGATGAAGAAGACAAGTGCTGCTATGGACTGATGTCTAGGACTAATGAAGAATCCAACTAGGATCAGCCTGGTCAACAAGAGGTACACCTTCTATCTAAGTCTTCTTCTGAGTTAGGCTATGAGACTAGCCCAGATTCTGTAGCTCACTCATCAAGAGATGAAGGAGATTCTGAATCTGAGGAAGATGTCAATTCTGTTATTGACAAGTATGTTGTCTTACTAAATGCTTTCAAGAAAAACATGTTGCTGGCCAAGAAGCAATCTAAGGAAATGCCCTTCCTTCAGCTTATTGCTTCCCAGCATGCTGATTCAGCTTCACTGCTTGATCAGAAAATGAAAGAAGTCGGTGAGCTGGAAACAATTTCCTTCATTCAGATGGGCACCATAGAGTACCAATAAAATAGAATAAGGGACCTGGAAGTGCTGTTGGAAAGAGAAAAGATAATAGTGACCTGTTATTGAAGGCCATGTTCCGTACTTCCCTTGATAGACTCCTTCACATCCCAAAAGGGTAAGAAGGGGTTGGGATTTAAGGGATCTACAAGAACTGCCAATCCCAAAGGAAAGGTCAAATCTCTAGCACAGGCACTAGCTTCCAAGCCTCCTGTTCCATTTAAGAGTGCTTAGCTACCTTCAAATAGGTATGACCAAGAAAGTATCTTTGGTCACTGGATGAATGGTAGATCCACTAGTGTGAGTAAAGATGCTCCACATTATGGTGGTATATATAGCAAGTGGGAAAGTGCCTTCAAGTCAGCCCTGAGGAAATTCAAATGTTCCACCCTAGACCATTTGTTTGGTGCACCGGCCACTTCACTCATGGGTAAAGTTGGAGACTTTTCTCAGAATATTCCAACCCACTCTAAGACTAAGGGCAAGTTTGTTAGTAGACCTGATTTGGGCATCTCAGAGGCCATCAAGAGTGTTCTTTCTGAAAAGAAGGCAGCTGCTGGTAGGTCTCAAGATATCCCAAGCACTTTTGCTGCCAGACACACCACTAATCAGACTAAGACTGGGAAACAAAGGAGCTGGACTGTTGCTGCACCTTCTAGACCAAGAGTTGTTGTCAAAACAACCACTAGACCAGCTCAGAAAAGAAGATACAATATCTCTGAGTGATGGCATTGTATCAAGGTAGGACACGTTTTTATTGATAGTTGGCACAATCAGAGTGTGCAGAGAGCAAATGTTAGCTTCACTGATAGAAAAGCTGCAGGTTGGCATTATCAGACTAACATGCACCTTGGACCCAATAAGTATTGGGTCCTAAGGTTAACTGACTTATGTCTTGCAGGTTAGTCCAAGTGCCCACACCCCTATATGGTACTTGAACAGTGGATATTCCAGGCATATGACTGGAATAAGGAGCACGACGAAGGAATATACTCCAGTAAAGAATGGACTTAAGATTATCTTTGGTGGCTCAGAAAAATGAGTGACTAGAAGTTATGGTAAGATCTCTAATGACATAATCACCATCACAAAAGTAGCCTACGTGGAAGGGTTGCAACACAACCTGATAAGCATCAGTAAACCCCGTGATATTGGCTATGATATAGTATTCTACAAGGATGAGTGTCAGATTTGAAGGTTAAGTGACAAAGATGTCATCTTAACAGACAATAAGATTGGAAATGTGTATTATTTAAATTTACTATGCTTAAGTAAGGACTCCTCTATATGCTTACTTGCAGATGAGAAAGCCTTTTACTGTGCCCAGTGGCACAAGAGGCTATACCATCTGAATTATAGAAACATAGGCAAGCCCTTCAGTAGGGAGCTAACTAGGAATGGTCCTAAGTTAAAGTGCATTAAGGAGGGTATTTTCTCTGCATGTCAAAAGGAAAAACAGACCAAGACCTCCTTCAAGAGCATTGACACCAAAGACTCAGTGAGGTGACTATACCTCATGCATATGGACTTTTTTGGTCTTATGCTAGTTCAAAGTCCAAGTAGGAAAGTATAAAATTTCCTAAACTTGGGTACATCCACTCTTCTACCACCCTAATAGGAATCCACTCAGATTTTTGATTAGGTGTCTGACACCAATGAGCTTTTAATCAGGAGCTCAAAAACCAATCCTCAAGTCTTTTGATCAGGTGACTTGCAACCAAGAATAACTTTTGAAGGGAGTTATAACCCTTTATACATTAGGGGGTGAGAGATGATTGTGTCTTCTCTTTCTCAATATACAACTGAGAAGACTGGTGTGTACAACCCCGTATCCGGTCGAGCGGGATCCTCCCCAAACGGCACGCTCGGGACATACTATGAGCGGCGTTTTGGTGCAGGCTCGTTCGAGCTCGTGCGGGTCCTCGCGCGTGCGTGCGGAGATTTTATTTGCTTTGGCTTATAATATATATGTTATATTATATATATATATATATATATATAGAGAGAGGTGTTTAGATAGATAAGAGGAAAAGGGGGGTCGGGGAGAGGAGAGCAGGAAGAAAAATCTCGGGCAGGGTTTAGGGTTTGGCCTGGGAGAAAAAGACGGCAGCAACATCATTCCGGCCGCCTGGAGCAGCGCCCGAGCCCGCCCCTACCTCTCTCTCTCGCCGGCCGCCTGGAGCAGCGTCCGACCCCGCCCCGGCCGCCTCTTTCTCCGGCCGCCTACAGCAGCAGCCACGCGCGCCCCCCTCTTCTCCTTCCCGTCGGCCAACAACAGCAGCAGCCCGAGCAACTCCTGCTTCTGTCCAGGCCGCCGCCGCCGACAAACAGCAAGCCCGCCACCTCTCTTTTACTCTCTCTCTTCGTCGCCGCCGCCTAGGGCAAAGCGAGGCCGGCCGGGAGCTCCTCTCCCGGCGCCGCCTAAAGCGAGGCCGGCCGGGAGCTCCTCTCCCGGCGCCGCCTAAAGTGATGCCGGCCGGGTGCTCCTCTCCCGGCGCCGCCTACAGCGAGGCCGGCCGGGAGCTCCTCTCCCAGCGCCGCCTACAGCTAGGTCGACCGGGAGCTCCTCTCCCAGCGCCGTTTGGAGCTAGGCCAGTCGGGACCAGCTTCCCCGACGCCGCCTGAAGTCGTGGAGGCCGGGATTGACTTCCTCGGTGTCACGTGGAGCACGGTCGGCCTTGGAGGGGCTTGACCATGGAGGGGAAAAGTCATTCGGAGCTTTCAACAGTTAACGGTGGTCGGATCCGAGCATGGACAACCACTACGGACGCTTGACGTGGAGCCTCGGGCAATGAGCGCGGTTGCGGCCCCGCCAAACACGCGTCAAGGGTAACGAAATTTCTACTTGGGCAGGTGAAGCCCTCAGTTTCCATATTTGCATGGAAGCCCCTCTCCACCAACGGGTGGGGGCATGGAGCTCTCCGACGGGTTGACGTGTACGTCCCTGCAATTAATTGTGTTAGCACCCGGAAGCGAGAGTACGGGTTTAGGCATGCTGTGTGAAGCCCATCCGGACGTGTGAGCCGGATTGGTGATGTTCTGGGGATCCCGGAGAAGACTCCGAGGATGTTGTATATTTTCCATTTGCAGGGAATGCGCACCATAGCCCCGAAAAAGGGGTATGCGCAATATGTTCGGCCAGCTTATGTTGACCAACTGGCGTTTAGCTGACCGCCGCTTGCCGAGACGTTGGCGTACAGGTGCAGTTGCAGTACCAGGCGGGGAGTAGCGGGCTTAAGCCCAAGCTTGTGCCGGCCCTCGAAGGCCTTTTTTGTTTATATTGCCGGCCTGCGTGCCGAAGTATGGAATTCATATTCCTGTAATATTCTTTTAATATCTGTGATGCTCTGAGGATGTGTAGGTTTCTTCTTCGTATTAGGCAGGCGGCGTTCTCGAGAACCGCTCGCCCCGTAGGGGCCCCGAGGTATAGTTGCCGGGAAGCCCCTCTTGGCATGTTGACAGCCAGTCAGAATAGCGGAATTACGCTGTTAGTGGCTCAGTTTGGGCAGCGTGTCGTGGCATTGCTCGGCGAGTTTGCGCCATCAGTAGGGCGGGTGAGGAGCATTTTTGTGTAGACCCAAGGAGACACATCTGGATAGGAGAGAGTCGATCTCGATATCCTCCTTAGATATTCCGGTGGGCCGAGAGCGCCCTCCGAAGGTATCTTAGCTCAGCCTTTGGCTTGGGAGGGAAGAGTTTGTTAGTCTTCCGAGTATGCGGCGGGTCCTCCACGCTGAGACCTTGGGTCTGTCCCTTGTGTTCCTAATCTTGTGCTAGATCATTCGCTTGAGGGTAGTAGGTGCGCGGTCACCCCTATTTTGGGACCCCGAACTCCACAGAGGTCAAATTTGGCTTCAACAGTTATGGTGCGGTGAGCGTGGAGAGTGACCAGTACAGAAAAACTCAGTCGAACGTCGTGGCTATAGAAGAGGAACCAAGTGACGACCAAGGTCATGTGATGAAAGAAGTCCCCTCCCATTTCCCTCTTGCCGCTAGGATGTTCGATCCTGGATATCAAAACGTACCTTAGGGAGAATATTATATGATCGACCCTCATTCTCAGGAGGGTGGATGTAGTGGGTAGATGTGCCCCGTAGTGGGTAGAGGTACCCTGAGCGCGGCTCGGCCCCAGGTAGACCCGCTGCCTGGCTCCTACTAGCTGGCAGGTCCGTAGGCTCGCCTGTGGGGGAGAGGTCCTGGTTCTTGGTTCTGCACTACCCGAGCGCGGCTCGGCCCTAGGTAGACCCGCTGCCTGGCTCCTACTAGCTGGCAGGTCCGTAGGCTCGCCTGTGGGGGAGAGGTCCTGGTTCTTGATTTTGCACTACCCCGAGCGCGGCTCGGCCCCAGGTAGACCCGCTGTCTGGCTCCTACTAGCTGGCAGGTCCGTAGGCTCGCCTGTGGGGGAGAGGTCCTGGTTCTTGGTTCTGCACTACCCCGAGCGCGGCTCGGCCCCAGGTAGACCCGCTGCCTGGCTCCTACTAGCTGGCAGGTCCGTAGGCTCGCCTGTGGGGGGTAGGTTTGGTTTGTGGGTGATAGGTTAGGATAGGTTAGGATAGGCTAGGATAGGTTAGGTTAGGTTTGTGGAATCGTCATCGGCACCCCGAGCTCGGCTCGGCCCCAGGTAGACCCGCTGCGCAGGCTCTCATCTAGCTGGCAGGTCCGAAGGCTCGCCTGTGGGGGATAGGTTTTGAGTTGAGATCTTCATCGGCACCCCGAGCTCGGCTCGGCCCCAGGTAGACCCGCTGCGCAGGCTCCCATCTAGCTGGCAGGTCCGAAGGCTCGCCTGTGGGGGATAGGTTTTGGTTTGAGATCGTCATCGGCACCCCGAGCTCGGCTCGGCCCCAGGTAGACCCGCTGCGCAGGCTCTCATCTAGCTGGCAGGTCCGTAGGCTCACCTGTGGGGGATAGGTTTTGGTTTGAGATCGTCATCGGCACCCCGAGCTCGGCTCGGCCCCAGGTAGACCCGCTGCGCAGGCTCTCATCTAACTGGCAGGTCCGTAGGCTCGCCTGTGGGGGATAGGTTTTGGTTTGAGATCATCATCGGCACCCCGAGCTCGGCTCGGCCCCAGGTAGACTCGCTGCGCAGGCTCTCATCTAGCTGGCAGGTCCGTAGGCTCGCCTGTGGGGGATAGGTTTTGGTTTGAGATCGTCATCGACACCCCGAGCTCGGCTCGGCCCCAGGTAGACCCGCTGCGCAGGCTCTCATCTAGCTGGCAGGTCCGTAGGCTCGCATGTGGGGGATAGGTTTTGGTTTGAGATCGTCATCGGCACCCCGAGCTCGGCTCGGCCCCAGGTAGACCCGCTGCGCAGGCTCTCATCTAGCTGGCAGGTCCGTAGGCTCGCCTGTGGGGGATAGGTTTTGGTTTGAGATCGTCATCGGCACCCCGAGCTCGGCTCGGCCCCAGGTAGACCCGCTGCGCAGGCTCTCATCTAGCTGGCAGGCCCGTAGGCTCGCCTGTGGGGGATAGGTTTTGGTTTGAGATCGTCATCGGCACCCCGAGCTCGGCTCGGCCCCAGGTAGACCCGCTGCGCAGGCTCTCATCTAGCTGGCAGGTCCGTAGGCTCGCCTGTGGGGGATAGGTTTTGGTTTGAGATCGTGATCGGCACCCCGAGCTCGGCTCGGCCCCAGGTAGACCCGCTGCGCAGGCTCTTATCTAGCTGGCAGGTCCGTAGGCTCGCCTGTGGGGGATAGGTTTTGGTTTGAGATCGTCATCGGCACCCGAGCTCGGCTCGGCCCCAGGTAGACCCGCTGCGCAGGCTCTCATCTAGCTGGCAGGTCCGTAGGCTCGCCTATGGGGGATAGGTTTTGGTTTGAGATCGTCATCGGCACCCCGAGCTCGGCTCGGCCCCAGGTAGACCCGCTACGCAGGCTCTCATCTAGCTGGCAGGTCTGTAGGCTCGCCTGTGGGGGATAGGTTTTGGTTGTGGAATCGTCATCGGCACCCCGAGCTCGGCTCGGCCCCAGGTAGACCCGCTACGCAGGCTCTCATCTAGCTGGCAGGTCCGAAGGCTCGCCTGCGGGGGAGAGGTCCTGGTTCTTGGTTTTGGGATAGGTGTATGTTTATAACAGACGAAGGTTCTTTATATATTGAAATATAAAATATACATACTAGTCAACGAACATGACTCGACCAAAAGTAATTCTCGGTATAATATGATATACGACTCAGACTACGTGACGACAACAGATAACTATCATAAAATGTATTTGTTAAGTAATTCTGTCACCTAAGGATTTTAAATGTCTTATCGTATGCGGACAATCTTCAATAGTTACTGATTATAGATACATGTGTTGTATTATTTTTCCTGATGCTTAAGGGTTCTTACAAGCTCGTGTGTCTAGATTATGGAATAATATTTTAAACATTTCGTTTTACAGATTCTCAGCAGCGCTAGATTCACCTATTATTATCTTTGATAAAGCGGTTGCGTATTCCTCATCATCATCATCTAGTGTTTCAACATCCATATAGAATATATCAGTGAATTCATCTATGGGATTAGCAAAGGTTGCAGTGATGGGAACTATAAGAGTAATTATTGGTCGTGTTAATAAGTCATTATATGATTGATCTCTACCTGTCCATGTTGATCAAGCGGGTATGCTAAGATTTATCGGTCCTTCTATACCTTTACCTGGTCCTGCTTTTAAATCCTCATTCTATGCTAGTTTCTCATCAATTTTGCTACTTGTTATATCACCGTTACAGAAAGAGATTCAAAAAGAATAATTGTGTTAATAAAACGTACGCCCATCTGAAGTAATAGCCTCTTGCATTTCAAAACATGTACTGCCGTTGCTTTCCACGTCAATTGCTAATTTGGTTTGATTTTTGATAAATTCGTTGGTTTTTACAGCATATTCAAGATAGTGAGTTGTTTCTGATCTAAGCCTTGGTGTGGAGCTCCCTTTATCTTCAAGTGAGTTTTTTCTCTAAAATTTTTCTTTGGGTCAGCTCCCACTCGCCGGATACATGGGGTTGGACATTCTTTCCGAGCTTGTGCCAACCTCGAAAAGAGCGGGGATTGTGTACAACCCCGTATCCGGTCGAGCGGGATCCTCCCCAAACGGCGCGCTCGGGACATACTATGAGCGGCGTTTTGGTGCAGGCTCGTTCGAGCTCGTGCGGGTCCTCGCGCGTGCGTGCGGAGATTTATTTGCTTTGGCTTATAATATATATGTTATATTATATAATATATATATATATATATATATATATATATATATATATTATATATATATATATATATATATATATATATATATATATATATATATATATAGAGAGAGAGAGAGAGAGAGAGAGGTGTTTAGATAGATAAGAGGAAAAGGGGGGTCGGGGAGAGGAGAGCAGGAAGAAAAATCTCGGGCAGGGTTTAGGGTTTGGCCTGGGAGAAAAAGACGGCAGCAACATCATTCCGGCCGCCTGGAGCAGCGCCCGAGCCCGCCCCTACCTCTCTCTCTCGCCGGCCGCCTGGAGCAGCGTCCGACCCCGCCCCGGCAGTCTCTTTCTCCGGCCGCCTACAGCAGCAGCCACGCCGCCCCCCTCTTCTCCTTCCCGTCGGCCAACAACAGCAGCAGCCCGAGCCGCTCCTGCTTCTGTCCAGGCCGCCGCCGCCGGCAAACAGCAAGCCCGCCCCCTCTCTTTTACTCTCTCTCTTCGTCGCCGCCGCCTCGGGCAAAGCGAGGCCGGCCGGGAGCTCCTCTCCCGGCGCCGCCTAAAGCGAGGCCGGCCGGGAGCTCCTCTCCCGGCGCCGCCTAAAGCGAGGCCGGCCGAGAGCTCCTCTCCCGGCACCGCCTACAGCGAGGCCGGCCGGGAGCTCCTCTCCCGGCGCCGCCTATAGCTAGGTCGACCGGGAGCTCCTCTCCCGGTGCCGTTTGGAGCTAGGCCAGTCGGGACCAGCTTCCCCGACGCCGCCTGAAGTCGTGGAGGCCGGGATTGACTTCCTCGGTGTCACATGGAGCACGGTCGGCCTTGGAGGGGCTCGACCATGGAGGGGAAAAGTCATTCGTAGCTTTCAACAGTTAACGGTGGTCGGATCCGAGCATGGACAACCACTACGGATGCTAGACGTGGAGCCTCGGGCAATGAGCGCGGTTGCGGCCCCGCCAAACACGCGTCAAGGGTAACGAAATTTCTACTTGGGCAGGTGAAGCCCTCAGTTTCCATATTTGCATGGAAGCCCCTCTCCACCAACGGGTGGGGGCATGGAGCTCTCCGACGGGTTGACGTGTACGTCCCTGCAATTAACTGTGTTAGCACCCAGAAGCGAGAGTACGGGTTTAGGCATGCTGTGTGAAGCCCATCCGGATGTGTGAGCCGGATTGGTGATGTTCTGGGGATCCCGGAGAAGACTCCGAGGATGTTGTATATTTTCCATTTGCAGGGAATGCGCACCATAGCCCGAAAAAGGGGTATGCGCAATATGTTCGGCCAGCTTATGTTGACCAACTGGCATTTAGCTGACCGTCGCTTGCCGAGACGTTGGCGTACAGGTGTTGCAGTACCAGGCGGGGAGTAGCGGGCTTAAGCCCAAGCTTGTGCCGGCCCTCGAAGGCCTTTTTTGTTTATATTGCTGGCCTGCGTGCCGAAGTATGGAATTCATATTCCTGTAATATTCTTTTAATATCTGTGATGCTCTGAGGATGTGTAGGTTTCTTCTTCGTATTAGGCAGGCGGCGTTCTCGAGAACCGCTCGCCCGAAGGGGCCCCGAGGTATAGTTGCCGGGAAGCCCCTCTTGGCATGTTGACAGCCAGTCAGAATTGTAACGTCCCGAATCGCTCTAGCCCCCTAGTGTGTGTTTTGAGTCAGGAGGGTTGACTTGAGTCCTGAGAGTGCAGGGAATTGGACTGCACATGTGGAGAAGTGGAGAATCAGTGTAAAAAGGAAGTGACACGGGTAGGGACACGGCCGTGTGCCTACCCGTGTGCGTCGAGTTGAGCTCGACGACCCGTGTCGAGATCGTCGAGCTGTGTCGACACCTAGGGACACGGGTAGGGACACGGCCGTGTGCCTACCCGTGTGCGTCGAGTTGAGCTCGACGACCCGTGTCGAGATCGTCGAGCTGTGTCGACACCTAGGGACACGGGTAGGGACACGGCCGTGTGCCTACCCGTGTGCGTCGAGTTGAGCTCGACGACCCGTGTCGAGATCGTCGAGCTGTGTCGACACCTAGGGACACGGGTAGGGACACGGCCGTGTGCCTACCCGTGTGCGTCGAGTTGAGCTCGACGACCCGTGTCGAGATCGTCGAGCTGTGTCGACACCAAGGGACACGGGTAGTGACACGGCCGTGTCCCTACCCGTGTGCGTCGAGTTGAGCTCGACGAGAAGTGTCGAGATGCAACCCGAGAAGTACACGGCCAATGACACGGCCAGGCACACGGCCGTGTCATGTGAACACGGGTGGGGACACGGGCGTGTCCCTACCCGTGTCAAGCATTGAATCGACATGGAAACCGCCACGGCCGTTTCGCGGAAGCGGGACACGGGTACGGACACGGCCGTGTCCCTACCCGTGTCATATTTTATTTATATAAGGGACAGAAAACCCTAGCCGTTTTCATGCTCTTTTCATCCCCTATTTCCAGTGAGAACCCCTGTGAGAGGGAAAACTGCAGGAGCAAGTCCTACCGAAGGAGATCCGCCATCGCCGTGAAAGAGAAGATGCCGCCGAGGAGAACTACGCGATCCATGGCGAGAAATGGTGGTACCGCTGGAGCCAACGTGAGTTTCCTACCCTCTCCCTTGGTGCTAGATCTATAGTTATTTTCCTAGGCGAGACATCGACTCAAGAGAGTCTTGATGGTGAGGAGGAGTTTTCTAGGAAAGGTCATGCTAAGACTTGTGTCTTAGGTTTTAGATCTCTTCAACCACGCCCCTTTTCAATGGATGATAAGGGATGGTTTCGTGAAGGGTTTTGGCCTCTTGAGGGTGAATAAGGGAGGAGGTTTTCTGGAATGATTTTTGGAAGATCGCCTTGAGGAGGAAGATGAACCGATGTCGTTCATTCCTCCTTAAGATGCGTGCAGAATCTGTATTCTGCGCGCAGCGAACTTCGTGACCATTTTTAAGTGTATTATGGTCAGATCTGGGCTTTTGACTAAACACGAAAGTTGAAGCCCTTGAAAATACCTTTCCAACGAGTGGTTGCACGACTTCTAGCGAAGTCTATAGTCACGGGAAAATCCAAACGAAAAGGGTGTTTAATAAATCCTGCATGCAGAAACTGTGTTCTGTACGCAGCGGACTTCAAGTCCGATTTCAAATAGGATAATGTCAAATCTGGGTTGAGCTCTGAATATGAAAGATGTAGTCCATGGAAATACCTTTCCATCGAGGGGTACACGACTTCACCGGATTCCTGTAGCCTCGGGAATCTCGGTCGAAGTTGCTGACCAGATTCAACCTGCGCCTAAATTCTGGGCTTAATGGAAAAATGGATTTTGTTTCGGTGAAATTATTAATGCAAGATACTTGCCTTGGATGAACCCTTATGATTAATCATTTGTTGTGTGATTGAAGTATCTTATTAATCATATTTCATATTACCAAATTGTGAAACAAACTTGTTTAAAAGAATTGAACTGGTAGGAATTGAAGATTGAATATGGTACACTTCATGTTTAAGTTATGATATTACTAAAAAGGATGATGTGATAGATCTTATATGCGCATTACGTTATTTTACATTGTCATCATTTGGGAAGTCATATAGATGAATAGACCATGGCCATGGATATGTTTGACTAATGAAATGAGTCTAGTGGACCAACACTTAGAGCGTTGTCTCCCTACGGGTAGTATTGTGTAAGTTCGTAAGTGCGATGTTGACCGCCACTTGTTTGGTTGTGTTGAGATAGGGTGCGGATGGATGGTTGGGTTGTGCCCTCGTGTTTACTTCCGAGGCCCCTTCCATGTTGTGTTGATATGGTGTTTGCATGTGGTGTGAGTCGACACGCGGTGTCGTAATCCCGGGTTAAGGATAGTGTGGCAGGTCTACGGGCTCGCCAGTCGTCACACCGACGGGAGTTGGCAGTTAGACTTGGTCGGTTTGGGCTGTGTCTCGGTGTCACTTCCCGAGGCCCTCCGACCATGTGAACGGTTGGGCTGTGTCCTCGTGCTTTCTTCCGAGGCCCCTTCCGGGTCACGCAAGGCCAGTTCGGGCTGTGTTCTTGGTGCACATCTACCCAAGACCCCGCTGGGCCATAGTAGCATGGGCTCCGCTGTTGTGTTCTTAGCGTTGAGGCGTACAGAGGCCTAGGTGAAGTAGTGTGATACCGCCTAGTAGTAGAAGTGCCGTTCTACTGTCACCGCCTGGCCACGGCGGCTGATGCCTGAGAGTTAGCTACCTGCTCGAAAAGTGGGAACTACAGTCTGTGTCGACATAGCAATTGCATGGGTGTGCATGGGTGAGTCATTGCATAACATTCATAGCATTTCATAACATGCACAACAAGATCCTCATCGTATAAGTTTGTATGGGCACTCTTATACGATGAGTTACTTTATGTAACCGATCCTTAAATTATAATTTGTATGGCATTCTTATAAGTTAAGTTACTTTCCTTCTGAAGCTTTCTTACACTTGTTATTATACCTTGATGGTCTTGTAGAATTGTTAGTTTATATATGATAGCTTTTGTAGAACTGCTAGTATACATTGATATCAGCACCATGTCACCTGCTTGTACTTCCTTTACTTGCTTACTTGTTACATATACTATACTCTTGTTCTTTTTCTCCGCCGGTGCCGAGGAGTCGCCGGGGAAGCGGATGTGAAACCACTTAGTCGTTTCGACTAACGGTTGCTACGTCTTCATTTTTAGGAGGTCACGCCGCAGGTAGAGCAGCCGCAGACTACGCAGCAGGACAGCCAGGCCAGGACGACAGGGGATGTGACGGTGCCGTCGATACCGTCTGTTACTGATGTTAGTTTTGATTACTCTGATGTAGCCCGTTGGGGCAATGTTTAGCTGTACTCTGATATATAGTAGAAGCATGTTTTAGCTTCTCTTTATTGATGTTTGGACTTTATATAACTTAATGTGGATTTGACTTCTGTTTGGTTTACTTATTTGGTTGGGTTGGCATGTATATTGATATGGTTGTAGCCGGCGGATAGGCGTCTGTGGTACAGGTAGCCCGTGTGCTAATGCTACCGCAAGGCGGCTGTTCGGGCATAAGACTCCCCTTCGTGCCGTGTTTGGGATCCGGGAGGGGGGGTCTTACAAATGGTATCAATTTGCCACGATCCTCAACTAAGAAGTCATTCAACAATGGTGCCACCCCCGTTTGGTTAGTCAGTTTGGGGACAAACTGACTTAGCGGAAGCAGTGGTGTGCCCATGTAATTCACATTAAGTTTGTCCAACTTTGACCTTAAGTTTAGCCAACCTGACCACAAATTTGTCGTGTATGTGTAGGTTCCACTGCATGTTGAGCCGATGGGGGGTACTCCTACCCCTCCCATACCCACTCAGTTCCAACAGTCTGAGTTGGGCAGACGCTCACCGCCATTCTTGATGCTTTAAGGCACAGCAGGTCCGGTGCAACAACAAGCTCAGAGCTCCAACTGGCTGAGCACTTCCGGGCTCTCTCTCCCTCGTCTACCTTGGGACGGAGTCAGCCATACGTACAGAGGAATGGCTAGACACGATAGAAGAGTTGCTGGCTGGTATCCGTTGCCGGCCAACATGGCCGTGACATTGGCAGTGTCCGTCTTGGACTTACATGCGAAGAGGTGGTGGAAGTCCTCATGGGCTCTACCTTCAAGCCGGATCTACACAGAGATAAGTTGGAGTGAATTCTCGGGTGTTTTTTTGGAGCACTTTATCCCTACATCGGCCCGAGATGAGCTTGAGCAGAGGTTCCTTCTATTAAAGCAGGATCAAAGTCGGTTACAGAATACCAGCGGAATTCCAGCATCTCGCAAGGTTTGCGGACTCTTAGAGTGGATGACAGAGGTTATGCCAAGCGCTTCTATAAAGGGCTGCGAGATCCCCTAAGGCAGTCCCTTTTGTTTATAGCGGATGGTAGCTTGGCGGAGATCATTGATATGGCGAAAAGATTGGAGGCGGACCACCTGGGTGTAGTAAGAGGCCTGCGGAGGACGTGATGGAAGCCGGCCCAAGTAATAGAAGGAGACGGACTTCAGAGGAGGAAGAGGTTATCAAAGAGGTGGGGGCGTGTCCACCGAAACTATAGGGTGGAGCATCCAGTTCCGCAGCGCGCTGCGTTGCCTCCGCCCCCACAGCATCAGCGATTTCAACAACCTGAAGGCGTCATGGTCTGGTGTGCTTCGAATGCAACCAGCCGGGGCCACATCCGGCGTTTTTGCCCGCAGCTATATGGGAACGCCCCTCCTGCTCTCCTTCCTGCTCTCCCCTCCAGCAGCTCCACGAGGGCGGGATATATGCGCGGTCGAGGACGAGGACCGCAAGAGAAACCCCGGACGGTTCGGGATCAGGTGTACGCGCTTGACATGGCGCAGGAAAGGAACCCACAAGATGTGATTGCAGGTATGATTTAATTAATTTACATATTTGCATGATCTAGCTTGATGATTAGAACTTGCTAGCCACTAGCAATAAGTTTTGGTTGTTGGTACTTAGGCACCGTGATTATTGGGGGAGACAGCCTATGCGCTGTTCGATACCGGTGCCTCACACTCCTTTGTGTCCGAGGATTTCATAAAAGACATGGGGGATGTACAGTACTTCACTGGCATAGCCCGACGTGTACGCCTCCGGACGGCTCGGAGATGATCGCAACCGCCAAGTGCGAGTTGGAGTTATTTATTGATGGGAAGGCCTTTGATACGCGGCCACGGTTCTGAGGATGCCGGAGTTGACATCATTTTGGGCATGGCATGGCTGGACTGGCACTTCGCGAGGATCGACTGCGCGGAGAAGCGGATCTATTTGAGGCATGGAGACTCTGACGTCATCTTCCAGGTATTGGCTTCGCGCCACGTATGATATTATCTTCTATTCAGGTGTAAAGGCTCATATGAAGGGGGATGAGGTCTTCATGATCTGGTTCGAGTTGAAGGAAGCAGCGTTGGAATTAAAGGATGTACGGGTAGTGCGGGATTTTCCTGAGGTATTTCCTGAGAAGCTACCAGGATTACCTCCGCATAGAGAGGTTGACTTCCAGATCAATCTAGTACCAGGTGCCAAGCCTGTATCCAAGCTCCGTACAGAATGGCTCCGAAAGAACTCGCGGAGTTTAGAGTTCAATTCAAGAACTGGTGGATTCAGGGTTCGTTCGCCCCCAGTTCATCACCAATGGGAGCCCCTGTGCTGTTCGTGAAGAAGAAGGATGGAACACTGCGATTGTGCATAGATATCGGGAACTCAATCGATTGACGGTGCGGAACACTTACCCACTACCGCGGATCGATGAGTGTTCGATCAACTAGTGGGAGCACATTGGTTTTCTAAATTGATTTGCGCTCGGATACTATCAGTTGAGGATACAAGAAGGGGACATCCAGAAAAGCCTTCAGTTCGAGATATGGTTTGTATGAGTTCACAGTAATGCCGTTTGGGCTCACAATGCCCTTCGCCTTCAGAGCTTGATGAACAAGGTGTTTGAACCGTATTTGGACATCTTCGTCATTGTTTTCATCGACGACATCTTGGTCTACTCAAAGAGGAGGAGGAGCATGTCGAGCACCTGACCTTGGTTTTGAAGAAATTGAAGGAGCATGCCTTGTATGCCAAGTTAGCAAGTGTGAATTCTGGCTTAAGGAGGTAGCCTTCTTGGGCATGTGATCAGTGGAGCAGGATTAGCGGTGGATCCAGCAAAGGTGGAGCCGTGAAGGAGTGGTCGCCCTTGAAGTCGGCGGCTGATGTACGAAGCTTTCTTGGGAATTGCTGGGTACTACCGCAAGTTCGTGAAAGGATTCCCAGATTGCCCTTCCTCTTACCTCCTTGACGAAGAAGGGAGTGCCATTTGAGGGACACCTCAATGTGAAGCGGCATTTCAAGAGCTGAAGGAAGCTTACCTCCGCCCCCATCCTTGCACTTCCGTCGGGGAAGGAAGGATTTCAAGTTACACACGGAGCCCTCATATCAAGGGATGGGAGCGGTTGATGCAGCATGGGCACGTGATCGCATATGCTTCAAGGCAGTTAAAGAAACATGAAATTAATTACCGGGTTCATGATTGGAGTTGGGAGCAGTGGTGTTCGCTTTGAAAGTCTGGAGGCATTATTTATATGGCGTGCACTGTGAGATCTTTTCCGATCACAAAAACTTGAAGTATGTTCACACTCAGAAGGAGTTGAACCTGAGGCAAGGCGGTGGTTGGAATTTCTATGCGACTACGAGTTCACCATGAACTACCACCCCGGACGAAGCGAACTCGGTAGCCGATGCTTAAGTAGAAAAGTGCCAGGCTCTAGCCAGAAGTCTCGGCTGATGAGCATGGAGTTGGCTCGGATGATCGAGGAGATGGAATTACTCTAGTATTCAAGGATCCTTCGGCAGAGGTATGCGGAGTATTTGCCAACATGAGCATAGTTTGTTTACCGAGACATTCGAATGCGTTGAGAATCCGATTTTCGA